>JANRGW010036367.1:0-54479 GCA_024733675.1 Psilopsiagon aymara | reverse complement strand
TAAACCTTGTGTACACAAGATACTGGGGGGGGGGGGGGGTTCCTCTTTGCCAGTAAGAGACCATAACCCCCTTGAAGTCATGTTTTGACTGTCCTCTGCTAATTGTACATGTTTTAGGAAGTTCCAGGAGCTACAGGCACTTAATTACTTGTAGGCACAAGGAACAGACAAAGCTTGATCTGTGGGTATTAGTGTAACTTGCTGAAGATGTAGTTGAATTTTTAGCTGGAAATATTTTTTGGGGAGGGAGGTAGTTCTGTTAAAGCCTCAGAATACTCATTGGTTAGACTTTGCTATGCCATTGAAGAAAATCTGGACATGATCGCAAGGAGCATTTGTGGAAGAAAGAAGAGTTTTTATGGAAGATGACGATTTGACAACCTTTGTAATCTGTCAGTCTGTGTTGGCTAAACTGGATCTTTTGAGCATAGCAGCTCATATGTGTGTTGCAAATATCCAAAGTAGTAAGACTCATAACTGCATAATCAGACTTCAGTAAATTTGGAGGAGATGTTCAAGGCCCGGTGGGACGGAGTCTTGGGTGACATTGTTTAGTGTGTGGTGACCCTGCCCATAGCAGGGGAGCTGGAACTAGATGATGTTAAGGTCCTTTTCAGCCCTATGATTCTGTAATTCTATGTCAGCCATGCATTTTTTTCACAGGTATAATTCTCCTGTGTTCTAAAGAAATTTCATCTGCAAGACAGCAGGTTTTGGTTCTAAGAATGGTATGTTTTCAGAAGTGTTTAGGTCTTTTTGCTAAGTTGTTTGGTTTGTGGTTCCTCTTATGGTATTATTTTGAAATAAGACTACTCTGACTGATGCTACTTTCTTCACTACTAGGAAAGGAAAGTCCTCCAATTAGTGATGTTCCAGATGATGCAGATGAACCTATGCCTGTACCTGAGGACCTTTCAACTAGTACTGGAGGACAACAGAGTGCCAAGAATGAGAGATTCTTGGGTAAGATGACTATATAATAAGCTGGTATACAAGCAGGTCTTGTGCCTTTTTACCTTGTTCAACACAGGATGACTAAGGTGCTTAGTGGTTTTTGTGCAACCTTTTCATTGGGAAAGGCATTTTGAAGGACAGCAAGCTTTTCCATTCACAGAGAAGTTAGTTATAAAGATCCTACTATCTTATTTCTAAATCATCACCTATTGCATGAAATTCTCCCCAGGAAAGATGGTTTTCATTCTGCATAGGAAATGGAATTAAATATGTGGTTTCTGGTCAAAATTATCAGAACTCAGATTTGATAAAAATTTAGTATGAACTCTCAGGTATTTATATTATTATTTTTATTATTAATTTGAATGTTATCTTGAATGTGATCTACTATTCAGATTTCTCTATAAATGCCATATTACCACACACATAGTATTCATATGTTTCAGTTTGCAATGCCTGATCTTCATTTACTCTTGAGTTTTGTTAACTGGTAGAACTTTGCAAAACAATTGAATTTTGTTCTTCTAGGTGAAAGTCCACAATTGATAAAGTTTGTTGGATAAAACTAAACTATTTTCCAGAGATAATTTTACAAAAATGCTGGCTCTTCTTAGGCATCCCAGACTTCACACTATGGACTAGAAATACTGCTGACTACTGCATGCACCAGCTCACATATAGTCAAAATCTTGCTTTTACTGCTTGTTTATCAACCTTTAACCTTGGAGTCAAAATTTATTACCCTTTTTCTTCAATTTACCATTCCAAAGATGAAGGATTAAGGGAAATAAG
This sequence comes from Psilopsiagon aymara, assembly GCA_024733675.1. NCBI lineage: Eukaryota > Metazoa > Chordata > Aves > Psittaciformes > Psittacidae > Psilopsiagon > Psilopsiagon aymara. Next base: position 52,733 of record JANRGW010036367.1, on the reverse strand, counting down.
CTATTTTTAGAAAAGAAGGGTAGGCTCCAGCTTCAAACAAATCTTTTCTTGCTTCTTCCATCCTGAAGACTGAGGCTTGTATGTGGTGCTATAGACCTGATAGAGTGGCATCTGAAACATATCACCTGCTCTGAGAATGAAGGTGTAGTAGAGACTTCAGAAGTTAAAAGTACCCAGTTCACCTGCCAGATTTTCTTGGGTGCCTTCAGATTTTGAGTGTGTCACTTAAAATTACTAGAGAGGGTGCAAATGTCATAAAGGAGGTGTCCAGATGTTCATGAAATATATGCTTTGATGTGTTTCCCCAGAGAGAAGCACCCAAGATGTGGGTTGCTTCTGACCAATGCAAAAATGATAGCGGGTGTAAAAAGGTCATTTGTGGAAGTAAAGTCATCAGAAGTTTCTAGTAATATAACCCAAAGCAGCTCAACAAAGCAGAAACATCTTATAAGACGTGTTCTGGTCACTGCTATGTCTCTTCATTTCCTTGACGAGCTTGCTGTGTTTTTAATGTTGTAACACCCAGAATGACACTATGTGCTGAGCAGCTTCTTCCTGCAAGCTTAATTTCTGATGCTTATTTGCTTCTTCCTTCCTTGTAATCTTCTCCACCCCAAATTTCCTTCTCAGACTGATCTGACACCTAAAACTTTTTTACTTTTTTATCTTCTTACTCTGCTCACCCACCTGCTCTACAGTTAATTTTTCTAGAAAACACAGGGAGCGTTTTCAGACAAGCAAAGGGCTAGTTTTTCACAGCTCTTTAAGGCACTAGAAACTCTCTTTTACCATCACTCCTAAAAATACTTTTGAAATTATGATCTAACTTATTCAGAAGTACACATCCCACCTAAATTTCCACTCAGAATTGGTGCTTTGCAGTCTATTTTGGACACACAGCCCTATTTCCCATGCTAACCTATAGTGTAAGAGCTGATTTGAAATATCTTATGCTGATTCTTACTGTCTCTGTTCAAGATTCAGGTTAAATATTGTGTGCACCTTTTGTGGATAATCAGTACCGAACATCCTGTATGTGGTAGAGGTTGCAATTTAGGGCTGTTTCTACCCTGGGACTAATTCAAGTCATGTGTGGGAAACTAATGATTCAGTGAGCTGTTGGCCAGACCCTACTTCATGAAGAAATAGCCATTTGCTGCAGTGCCAGTATTTGTCTAGAAAGGAAAGCAGTACCTTTCTTTATCCATAATTGCTTGCGCTGTAGCTGGCCATCAGTGAGTAAAAGCCACTGATACCATCTCACAGTGTTACTGGCCTCAGAAAGAGGCAGTGGGATCACCATTTCTGCACAGGCGGCTGCCAGATGCTGAAGACGACTTCCAACTCAGAAATCAATGGTTTCTCACTGAAAAAAGTGATCATCACGATGGTCACATATTACAGTCTGGACCTGGAATGTATAACATGTATAGGTATTCTTTTTGAAACAAGAGGTAGGGAGAACTCATCTGAGTTGAAACCGAGTTGAAACTCTTGAGCAACTGACAGAAGACACCTAAAGTAACAACTTCAGGGTGATCCTAGACATCAGTAGAAGACAGATGAAATTTATATGAAATTAGAAACTCACAATTTGTTTAAAATAAAGCATACTAGTACAGGAGAGACATTAAAGGGAAAGAGCTTTTTGGCATTTTTCTCCAGTAGAAAATGTCAAGTGACTGGTGTTGGCTTCCTCCCACAACCCAGTTACTGATGAAGGAGCCTGGGAAGTTGCAGAGCCTCAGTGCCTGGCATCACTGACATTGCTTTTGCATCCTAGGGATGCCATGGGCAGTCAGAGGTGGTAACCAGTTTCTGGTGCAGACAAGCATCCTCACTTTGAGCTTCTTCGGTACTTTATTTCCTTAAAAGGAGCTCAACCATTTGAGAACATGGACAGGAGCATTGCTGAGGGGCCACCAGGCAAACCACAGCAGCCTGCCATTACATAAATCCACTGCAACTCACACATAGCTGGGTGGAGGCAGAGTAAAATTGTGGAAAGGCTGCAGACAAAGGGGAGCAAGGAGAAAGCCAAAAGGGGAAATGCCCCACCCCAGCTTGCAAAATCAGTCCTGTTGCTCAGACAGGTCCAGCTTGCTGTTGGCCCAGCATTTCTCCAGGGCAGGAGAAGGTGCTGAGGAAAAAGACTGCCAAAGCTAAACATCTTTGCGTGCTCCTCCTGTAGAAGCTCATTCACTATGAAGGAAGTTGTGTATGAGTGGTGTATGTTGTGTATGAGTGATAGGATGCACATGTGGCATGTGTGCACGTGGACACATAATCATTCAGAGAACTGAAGTAACCTGGAGGGCTCTGTAATGTGCTTTACTTGCTCAGGTTTCAGATGGGTATCTGTTGCTCAGAAGTATGAAAGTGTTTAGGAGCTGATGAGCCATTGTAAATTATTGCTATTAATTGCTGTCTCACCTGATGTAGCCCTACTGGCTCTGAGTGAAGAGAGAAAATTTGTTTCAGGATGGTTTGGGGAGTCATCTTTAATCATCCACAATGATACAGGGCTCGAAAGTCCTACTAAGGAGGCTTCTGAAGGAATCGAAAGACTTGTAACTAAATATTTTAGGAACTTTTAGAAATAGGGAAGTTGGGAATCTCCCATCTTGTTGGTCCAAGCCCCTGTTTTTAGCCCAAAATATGGACTGATATTGAATGCCCTGAGAGCCTGCCAGTATGTCTTATCTGTTCTTAAGAGGAACACAGCAGATATTTTTGTCAGGATTACTATAATTTTGTATGCAAAACTGTTCTGGGAATCTTTATAGAGAAAGATGGGGGTGGTTTACTACATGGGAGAAGGCTATGTAAAATTTGCTACATAGCAAATTTTATGAATGCCCCTATATATGATGTATGGGATATACGGTATATACCAGCCTTCAAAGGTATGTTTTGCATGTGCACAGTGTGAAAGTGTGTGCTGGACTGAAGTGCAGAGGATCCAGGTATGCAGGGCCATTGGGAGGCTGAGGAATTAGCCACACACCCAGAGACAAGCTCTGCTCAATGTAATGATTTAGGATTTCAAAGAGATGTGCATGAATTAGTACAATGCCAGTAGGAAACGGCTCTCTTTTGAAAGGCAAATTCCTGTATCAGATTTGAAAGCGCTTGCAGCAAGCAGTGAGGGTGAACATTTTCAAAGCAAACTTGCAAGTACTTTCTAGACGGAAGGGTGAGCCAGTTTGCAAAGAAGAGCTGTGACAGTCCCTGCACAGGCTGTGCTGTATTAGCACAGTTAACTCAGCCTGCTCAAGGCCAGGGCAGAACCACTGTGTAAGCAAGCATGTAAAAATTTATCTTCTGATGCAATTGAAACGTGATAAAATCAAAACCTTGAGAGCAGAATTAGTCCTAGCAAACTATTGTACTTTTGCAGTGATTTCTATTTAGTTCTGTGAGTAATTACTTTACTCCTGGCCCATTTGGTAGAAGTATAGTTTCTTTTGCCACTCTGTGGCAACATGACGTTGCAGTGAGTGGTAAACTTGTGGGGTTTTATTCTTATTTCACTGTGTAGCTTGTGGAGCTGTGGCCAATTTCATGGGCACCTGCTGGGTACTGCTGTGTTTTCAGAAGGAAACATCAGTGTAAAAGCCAGGGAAAGCTTGGGATTTGTGCAAGTTTTGTTTCTTCAGTGTTGAGAAAGCAGTGAGTATCATTTGAACTGGAGAGATGCAGTGTGTTTAGCTGTGTGGCTTTTAGGTACAGATACTGAGCCTGCTGATCTGATCTGCAGTTAGAGTAAGTTGTCTTTATCTGAGCAGAAGAGATGTGGCTCAGAGATAAGCCCCATTCTAGCTCCGGAGTTAAAATTATCTAGCAGGATCTCAGCCGTGGCTGCAGCACAACTCAGAAATACAGGGCTCTGGCTGGAAGGGGGGGCATATTTTAAGCTGGGGAACACCTCTATGACTCCAGCTTGCTAAACCTCAGGCTATTTTAAGGGAATGATTCTGCATCAAAACGTTGGATGCCCTCTGAACGCCAGTCATCCCGTTATTCTGTACCATATCTTGCTTGCTTTTTGTTGTAGGCTTGCTTTCTCTCTTGAGCAAGTTCTCGTTCAACCCTAGTGCTCTCCAGGAGTATATGCTGAGTGAAAATCTTAACTGGTGGACTGAGGTGCAGTACAGGGACCACCTGCCTCTATGAAGCCTCCATTTTGGATCAAGCTGCTGGTTTGATTTTGTTCAGCATGTCCTCACATTTCTGTAATTTCAACTCCCACTTTGGTGCCTCCCCCCTGAGAGAGGAGAGGTTTCTGGCTGCACAGGACTTGCAGTGATGTTCTTCCATCAGGTGTGAGCTCCCCAGGTTCTGACCATTTGCAAAATGTGCAAACATGTTATGACTGTGGCTGTATCCCCAAATTAGAGGTTTACAGGGAAGGGCTTCCAGCATGGTCTTGCCCTTTATGCTAAAGAGTGAGAAATAGAAGGAGCTTCTTTTTGGGGTTCAAGTCCTGAAGCCAGAAGCAAATACCACTCCTTGCAGCAGGATAGAGATTTGCCCCTGAACCTTTCTGGCTGAGCTCACTAAGTGAGGTTTCCTGAAGTCTTTGAAGATGGTCTCTCCAGAAAATGCTTTGTTCCATGTGAGCAGCCAGTGCAGGCTCACCCTCAGCATGTTATTTATGGTGAAGAAGTGCGACCACAGCAAGCTGATTACATGTGAAGGTGAACCAGCCAGCACCTCAGAATTTTGGCCTCCAGAGGCAGCTTGTTGGAAACCCTGTCCTGCCTCATTGAAGGTCCTCCCTGAACAAGCAAGCCAGCAGAGCAGCAGCCCCAAAGCAGGTTTGACTTGCAATGTGAGACACTCTGCGCTGCTCCCTCCCTCTCTAGTAAATGAATTCTGAGTTATAAAGATATATGTGCAGGGAATATAGGAAATTGACCTGCTTGGTGTGTACTTCTTTATAACTGTTTTTTTGTGGGGGGAAAAAAAAAAAATGTTAGGATAGTGTCTAGTTCTGGTATCTATTGCAGTTTAGGGATGTGTTTTCCAGAAACATTTATGTGTCTAACTTACAGGCATGAGAAGAAATCTCAAGTAGGAATCTATCATCCCACCATCAGCCATAGTAACACCACAGGCACCAAATGAGACTTTTGGAAGTGTGTAACTCCCACTCCTTTGATTTAAATAAGATTTCAATCCTGGCACGCCAAAAACCTTACCTAAAAATGGGATTCAGAAAGCCGCTGAAGCTTTGCAGAGAATTAGCAAATGCAGAGCAACAACAGAATTACTCTTGATTTCCAACCAAAACAGGGCTGATTCAAAAAGAAAACTTAAGATCCATGCTTTACTCTGGTTTTCACCTTCCATTTCCCTTATAACTAACTTCCAGACTATTTTATGGAACAACGTAAGAGCTCTCCTGCTCCCTGACTCCTCCTTAAACAACAAAAAAGAAAAAAACCAATTGAGAGCTTTAAAAGGAATTATTAATTCTTTTATATTGCAGAGTGTATCTGCACGTGATTTTGCCCTTCCTGCTGATTAAGTAACATAACAGAAATGTTTAATACAATGGAAAGGTGGGTTTTAACTAAAGCTGGTGTCGCTTTCAGCTTGTGTTGCAATTAATAGAAGAGGAAATACACATTCTCCATATTTCATCATTTAAAAGCATCTTGTATTTGTATGAAGCTGTGACCATGATCAGCCAGCATCCCCACTATGGAACTGAACTTTCTAAATCTTTGGTGATTTTTGTGTTTTGGTTTTTGTCTGAGTTAAGAGCTTTGCACTCTGAATTTTAATAACAGTTTGTGGTTTTTTTTTCAGAGGGAGATCAGTCCCTTCCCATTCACAGTGCTGTGCATCTCAGTAATATATGGACTGAGTTATTAAGCCTGTTTTTTCCTGCTGTGAATCTGTGTTGCAATGCTCGGATGTGGTGGCAGTGGTTGGTGTTGAAGCAGGATGGTTTCATTAGCAGCGAAATGGTGGCTGCCAGCTAGGGAACACTGCTGTTTCTGCGTCTTTTGCACTGCATCTGGGTTTTGGAGGTATCTTTCCAGGTCTTTCCAGATGAGAACTTATTTTTGAGTGAGAACCACACATGCACATATAAATTTCACTATGAAAAATGTACTTGCCTTATTGTAGGGTAAACTGAGACACACTGCTCGGTTTTTTGTGCTCAGTTTGCAAAGGGAAAGAAACATCTATGTGGCCAAGAGAAGTGTCAAATAGTCCATATCCTATCCCTACCCTGACCCTGAGCTCTCTGCATTTACAATTCAGGCTGCAAATGCCTGTGTCTCTCCTAAGCAGAGCACCCCTCCTGGTTTCCCCAGGCAGAAGCCATCAGTGAAGAGATGAGAGTATCCCTTCCACACTGACATGGCACCTTCCCAAGTTGGGGTTTGTCCTTTTTGCTCCCAGAATCTAAATAATTTTGTAACTGGCACCTCTCATTGTTGGACATTGGAGGGGAGGTGGGGAAGCCTTGATGGACAGCATGGTCACGGGGACTTTGTTTGCTGCAGGTGTGGACCTACAACAATTTGTCTAGAAGTTGAACAGGGAACTAGGCTTTTCTGGGGAGGAGTTGAACTTCCTGCCCTTTTGTCCACACAATGGCAACTAGAAATAAAAATGAGAAATTATAATACTGCTAGTAAAATACTTCAGTGGCTTTGGAGCCCAGCGCTTGGGAAAGATGGGGAAGGAATAATGGTAATGAGGCATTACCTCTGGTGTAGCAGCACATTTGTTTAATCTTACCACCACATTGCTAGTAGATCCCAGTAAAATTGGTATCCTATCATGGGCTTTTTGTGGCATTAAGTAGAATTTTTTTTCTCCATGCAAAACAATCTAGGGAAGTCTGATGCTGTTTATTACTGTAATTACACATTAATGAGCTTGTACTTTCACTGTCCAGTGTAAGCATTGCTAATAATCTTTCCTGTGTGCCATGCAAGAGACTGATTTATACAATGAATGGTTTAGCCCTCAGTATTAAGGAGACTATGCAAAAATATTTTTCATTTCTAAAACTTTTTGTAATTCATTTCTGCTCCTTAATACTCTCTTTAAAGTTTGAAATGGCAATGTATTTTTCATCCAAGAGGAGCCATTTATGCCATGTTCTCTCTTTTACATGTGTAAATGCACACACATACACACATGTACATACAAAGATATGTCTGTTAGCACACATAAAATATTATGGCTACAAAATCAAATTCCTCTGTGTGTATGTCTGTGTAAAAAAACCCTAAAAACCAGCACATGTATGGAAAAAAACATTTCCATTGAAAGTTGAGCTCTTTTCTCTTTTAAGAGGGAAAGACTTTTCAAGTATACCCTCTGCAACATAAACTTATGTCATGAAGATATTTTTTTTTCAAACCTAAAAGAGGAAAAGGTTACTTCCTGCTAATTTGTCTGTATCCCTATAAGAAACCTAAGTGTAAATTCCATTTGGGAAGTGGGTAGCAGCTGAGAAAGATCTGCTTGTACCCATTGTGGTTTTTGCAGCCTGCTTAGAGCTGCTGAGCTGAGGTGGCTGTGAAGGCAGATGGGGTCATGGTACGAGAAGGACCACAAGGAGCTCATGAAGATAGGGGTTGCTGAGGAAAGGAGAGAGAGACATACACCCCCTCTCAATACTTCCTGATGGTGTTCGTTGCCTGAAGCAGTGCCCTGGAAAGACACTTCTGCCTACTGCTGCTGGCTCTGCAGTAAAGGGTTTGCATGGGCTCTTGGATCCTCCCCTGCAGTTCATATCTGCTGTTCCTTCCAGCATTCAGACATTTTCTTTGCTTAATTTCTTACAGTGTTATTCAGGTAAAGTCTGTAATGGAGAGTGAGAGTTACACTGATGAACTGATGAAGTGTTTGTTTCCAAAACATTCTTTTACAATCCTGCACCAAATTTTGGATTACATAGTGGAGCTTTGGAGGACATCTAGTCCTCACAGCAGAATGATAGATGGCTGACCTATTGAAATAACCTAATGAAATAAAACATCTTGTATCTCTCACTTGATCTACAAGTTTCCACTAAAAATGGATGCATCTCTAACTCAGTAACTTTTTTAGAGATGTTTCAGTATGTGAGTGAACAATTACAAAAACGTGATTGTAAGAATCACTTTTACCATGAACCCTTCCACTCTCTCATGCTGGAAAGTGAGAGTGGTATTCAGGGAATCTTCTTGTGCACATCTTTGGGAGCTACAGCTGGGAGTGAAATATATCCCCTCACAAAGGCCAGGCTAGTTGAGCAAAATGCAGTCTCCAGCCTTTGTGTGCAAGGGCTGATCTTTGCTGTTCAATGGTGTTTTTTTCCCCTATCTTTTTTACCCTCAGTAAGAGAGAGCACAAATAGTTTTATTAGTTGCATACTTCCTGAGAACATAGTGATCCACACATTCTGAACTGCGGGTTGTGTTTTTCACGTTCAGGCATAGGATGGGAGTTCATCAGATAGCAATGGGGAGCTCCAGCAAATAGCGCGTTTGCATCAGCAGAAACAAATTTCACAAGACTTGCTGGGAAGGTTTGCTGCAGCATGCCACAGTCCTGCGCTACCAACAGCCACTGCACATTCATTTGGTAAAAAAGATGACAACAGAAAATGAAACTTTAAACGTTCTGTTCTACAAACACTTGAGAAGCACATTACCCCAAAGGAGTGAGCCTGTGGCTGTGAAGGAATTCAAAGCTGTAGAGGAGCTGTGCTTCATTTGTCCTGGTGGCAAGGAGAGCTCTCAGCACTGCACTAATGCAAGTGACAGTCCTGGTATCTAACAGTTTCCAAGAGTCCAAAGGCCTGCCAACAGGATACTGGGATCACTGAGATTTGAATGCCTTATGTGCTCAGAAACGTTCAGATAGCACAATGTTGTTGTGCTGTACAAGGCAGAAACAACTTTCCTTGAGATGCTGTCCTCCAAATGAACAAGTCATCACTTGCCAGTCCCATATCTTTGCCTCTGGTTGTTGACCAGTTTACCAGGAAAAGGTGCATTTTTCTGAAGACAAAATCTGCACGTTTGCTGCAGCCTCTGGCAAACCTGACTGGCCATTATCTAGTTCAGCCTGTATAGCTCACACTGTATTTCTGGAAATATGTGTTCCTAAGTGGTGGAGTTAGCAGGATTTCATTTCCCTTCTTGACCTCACTGTACTACACAGTACAGCATGGCCACACCACAGATATCAAAGTTTACTTTGGCTAATAATAAATAGCAAGTTTTGTAGAGCTGCTTTGCATTTTAATGGGGAAGATATTTTACACTTTCCATTTGCCTCACTCAGTCCAGTCACACTGTCTGGGTGTTAGCCTGAAATTTCAGTGCTTTATGAATCCTGGGCTGGGTAGTACTGATGCACTCTCTCTGGCTTGGTAGGGACAAGGAGTTGCAAATTGGGAGTTCATGGGAAAGTAGAAGGATTCCTAATGTGTAATAGCATATTAGGACATATATCTGGGTATTTCTACATTTAGAATCTTTGCATTTGGTAAAAATGCAATGTGCTATCTGTTCGTTTGCAAATATTTGAAAAGCATTTTAAATATAATCAGAGAAGATGTTTTGAAAAGAAACAAAGGGATTCCTCCAAGTAAAAGGCACTTACACTGTCTAGGACACGCAACTAGGAGCAGAGAGGAAGTCTGACAGAAATTTTGCCTGGTAGACACTTTCAAATATTCCATAAATGCTGAGAGGGCAGGAAATGCCAATGCTGATAGCCTGAACAGACCACCAGCCCTTATGGGGGGCCAAGTTTTGATCATTCTCTGAATGCGTGGCACCAGTTTTCATAGTACAGGTCTTGTTTTAGTTGCATATAATTGCATGTCCATATTAACTCTTACTGTTTATCTAAGATTGGGAAAGGGATTGAATTAAGCTTTGGATGTTTCTACTGCCATTTCTCTCCAATGATATTGGGTTTTTTATGTACGAATATATACTGTGGCACAGGGTTCCAGGCAAAGAAACAGATCTGCACAAACACCAACAGCATGTAAAAAAGTGTTTATAATCTAATTAAGTTTATATGTGAGTGATTAATTAAGCCTTACAAGTCCTAGCCAAGGTAAGTGTGAGTTAGGGTACAATGAGATATAATCAATTGTGCTGCAGAATCTAAACTATAAATAGTATTCTGGAGTCCAGAGAGCAAATTTGGTTTTCTAATAGCTGCAACAAAGTAGTCTTTTGTGTTCTTCCAGGGTGAAGTGGGATTGGTTTAGTTCAAAGTTTTAAACTTTGTTTTAAGCAATGTGTCTCTTTAGCTTGAAGAAAGATCAAAAAAATATAAAACAAGTATATAGATTTATGTTTTATATATATACTATATATATTTATTTAAATATAAATAATTGAAAGATTTGACAATGGTACATGAGGGAATAAAATAAATATTGGCAGTGAATGATTAGATCATTTTGGGGCACCAGGAAATAATTAATTTCCTGACTTCTAATTAGTCTAGATCTTAGTACAGAGGAGCAATCCACTGTATTGCTTGGACTTTTGGAAAAACAGGAGAGCTCATTTCCAGATCCATACCTGATATGTACCAGCAGGAGTCCTGAATCTTATCTGTGCAATGAGTATAATCACAGCTTAGTGCCAGTGTGACAGTGCACTGCATGAGGCTGGTGCTAGGAGTGTGAGCAGATGAGGATAAAGTTGGGATATAAGGCCAAATTTCAGGGGGTCAAATCCATACTCTAGCCAGGCTTTTCTCTTTGCTGAGATGTTTTTGAAGATCCTTTGCATTACAGAAAAATAAATAGTCTAGTAATTTGGTTTTGGAGTGAGATTTCACATCTCACAAATGAACATGTAAGTGCTGTGAATCTGAACTGGAGATGACACAGTTTTCAGAATTAAGTCATTTCCTACAAAAAAGGTACAGGCTGAACCCCTCTCTTGTTTCCTTTCTCAGACCACTGAGAACTTCTTCGCTGGCTACAGTGTGGCAGGAAATTAAAATCTGGTTTGGATATTTTAAACAGCTTATGCTTTATTTTCTTGAAGTGTTTGTCTTTGGGATTTTTGCATCTCTATTGAAACAGAGTGGTAGCATGGGAAAAGGCAATCTGAGGAAAAATATCATTCCTCTGCTTCTTCTGCATCATTAATCTGGGAAGAAAAAGCCTAGTTTTTACCTTGAACAAGAGGGAGCTGGCCAAGGGCTCCAAGCACTTGATATGTGGTATTTTATGGGTGTAAGCATGATTTATTAGGCTGGACAGCAATTCTACCTTTGTATAATTCTGTAGGACACATCACAGATAAGGGTAGCATTTTCACAAATATCTAAGTGATATTATGATAACATAAGCCTCTCAAGCTATGACTGCTGCCTGCGCCATGGTCCCTAGTCATCTAATATGGAACTGTGGGATACATGCCGGGGGGTGACCAGTACAATGGTCAGAATCTGGCCTCATGTATTAGGACCATTGAGATGCTTGTAACCAGTTGTAGGAATCACTTTAGACAGCAACATAGCTTTTTAGCTTAAAAAGAAGTCTTATCCCCATTAAAAAAGAATTGAAAAATGTGCAGATAGGGAAGTAAGGGCACATGATGGATTAAGTGCCTTTCCCATAGCCACACAGGAAGTCTGTGGCTCAGCTAGGAATTGAACCTAGCTTTCCACTGTCTGAATCCACTGCCCTGGCTCTCTTTGAGGCTATCAAATTTTGTTGCTACTGAATTCTCTACAGGCTGAAGCAAAAGGCTACTGCTTGTGAGGAAGAGCATTGTTAAAAGATGAGTATTATTATAATGGGTGAGAAACCAAGAATAGTTCTGGACCAAGTGTTGCCCATTTCTATTGCTATTTAATGTTCTCTTTTTTCCAAGTTTACATCAGCATGAAAACCCCCTTGTGGTATTGCTCCTTAACCAAGCAAAGTACTCATGCCTTTCCTCGCGACTACAATTGCAGTACAGGACAATGCTTAGCTGTTTCCAGCTGTCCTGGTTTAACAACAAGTGACATTATGACTGGCTTGACAGGAAAATGATCATATTTCTGCCTCTTTTGCTTGACATGTCTCATCCAAATCAAATAGAAAAATTATGCCCATTGTCTGTGGAAAGCATTCATAGCCAAGTTTTCTCTTACAATATTCACTTGACTTCTATGGTGGAGCTACAGAACTGATGGAGTGGTAGAGCAGTTGATGTCATCTACCTGGACTCGTGCAAAGTGTTTGACACTGTCCCACACAAAATCCTTGTCTCTAAGTTGGAGAGACATCAATTTTGCTAGTGGACCTCTGGGTGGATAAAGGACTTGCTGGATGGCCGCACACAAACAATTGTGCTCAATGGCTCAATGTCCAGCTGGAGACCATAGAGAGGTGTCCTTCAGGGATCTGTGTTGGGACTGTTCTTGTTCAACATCTTTGTCGCTGACATGGACAGTGGGATTGAGTGCGCCCTCAGCAAGTTTGCGAATGACACCAAGCTGTGTGGTTTGTTTGATATGCTGGAGGGAAGGAATGCCATCCAGAGGGACCTTGACATGCTTGTGAGGTGGGCTGATGCCAACCTGATGAAGTTTAACCAAGCCCAGTCCAAAGTCCTACACCTGGGCTTGGGCAATCCCAGCACAGCTACAGGTTGGGCAGAGAAGAGATTGAGAGCAGCCCTGCGGAGAAGGACTTGGGGGTGTAGGTTGATGGAAAAAGGAACATGAGCCGGCAGCGTGCGCTTGCAGCCCAGAAAGCCAACCCTATAATGGGCTGCATCAAAAGGAGCGTGACCAGCAGGTCAAGGGAGGTGATCCTGCCCCTCTGCTCTCGCGAGACCTCATTTGGAATATTGTGTGCAGTTCTGGTGTCCTCAACATAAAATGGACACGGAAAGATTGGAACAAGTCCAGAGGAGGGCCATGAGGATGATCGGGGGGCTGGAGCACCCCCTGTATGAAGATAAGAGGAGAAAGTTGGGGCTGTTCAGCCTGGAGAAGAGAAGGCTGTGTGGAGATCTCATAGCAGCTTTCCAGTACCTGAAGGGGAGCTATAGGAATGCTGTGGATGGACTCTTCATTAGGGACTGTCTTGATAGGACAAGGGGTAACGGGTTCAAACTTAAACAGAAGTTTAGATTGGATATGAGGGTGGTGAGGCACTGGAATGGGTTGCCCAGGGAAGTTGTGAATGCTCCATCACTGGTGGTGTTTAAGGCCAGGCTGGACAGAGCCTTGGGTAGCATGGTTTAGTGTGTGGTGCCCCTGCCCATGGCAGGGGGGTTGGAACTAGATGATGTTAAGGTCCTTTCCAACCCTAAATATTCTGTGATTCTATGATTCTCTGACTTGACATAGCATTGTTTCTTGAACCACTGCATGACTGGTTTATGTCTTTGCAAATGCTGAACTAAATTAAGAGGGACTCCACTGAAGTTTAAAACAGACTAGAGCTAGTAAAGCCAGAAGGCAGGTTATGTCCCTCAAACCCAAAAGATACATCAACCCTTCTCTGTAATAGGTAGGACATGTCAGGCTAGGCAAAACTTTCACAATGGTTATTATAGTCCATCTCACATACATCTGCATGGGTATTACATAGCTTGGTCACACTGCCTTCCATAGAAAAATAATATTGTGGATAAACTATGCCTCTGTGAAGTAGAGGTATTGGTGCTGTATCTGTAGGGAAGTAGAAGAGCAGTCACAGGAGCAGGATGGAACATGTAGTCCAAGTCTCCATCAGTCATAACATCTAAGGGACTTTTGCCGTTCGCAAGAGGAAACTGCTCACTCCGTCCTATGCAGGTATAGTCAACTCTCCTTGGTCCCACACATCCCAAAATGAGGAATGGAGGAGAGACATCAACTTTGCCTAAAGAAGTAAACACTGATCAAGAGGCCCAGAAGTCATTTCCTCATTCACAGATAAATGGTAGGGAAAATAGCTGAACCTTTTGATATTCTCTGTGCAAGAGTGTTTCAAAGAAAGTGAAGCCTCACTATTCCCCATTTCTTATCACCTCTTGACAGACTCTTTTGTGGGGGAATAGCCACAAATGGTTTTGAAGGAGCTCTTCCAACAGGGTAGCTTTCATGCAGTGATGAACAAATAATTATAGCACAGTACACCTTTGTGCAAAGCTCTTCATTTACATGTGGGATTTCACCACTATCTTCCTGAGAAACTACGAAATTCAGTTAGCCACCAGATAAGGTAAAATACTGACTTGAAAGGGATGCATAAGTCTCAGAATTGAGATATTCATAGTAGGTAATTTCTCAAGTTTTTACTTTCTACACAGGGTTTTATCAGACAAATTCTTGCTGAAAAGTCTGAGAAATAGGGCAGTGTACAAATTTGGGTCCTGCACTCTTCTTAAAAAGGTTTATCCTATGCTTTGTGTCTCTTTTGCCTGCAAATGGAGAAGAGAAAAGTCTTCATGTGAATCTCAAACATTTTCTGCTCAGGCCAAGTTTCATTCTGAACAAGCAGGGCAGAATGGTACATGGTTTCAGTGGAAGGACTTCCTAAACTCTCTTCAATCTGCTGGCAGCTAGGCAGGATTGCCAGTTAAGCAATCCCTACTCTGCTTTGGCCAATTTCCTTCTGTACTCTTCCATCACTCTGTCCTCTGTGGCTGTCTTCAGCAAATAAGGTCATTGCCTAATCAACCCTTCTCACCCTGTGGCTAGGCATTTTGAGGCCTCTTCTTCATGTTCGATTTCCCTCTTTTCTATCTGAGAGTGATTTGAGGAGTTCCTCCTCTTGGTTGATATGAAGATAAGGGAGAGGGAGGGAAAGCTGGTTCAGGTTTGGTGAAGTCCAGCAGCACACAGAGCAGCACAGTTGGTAGGTGGGAAGAGGAATACAGATCAAGTAGGTGAAAGTCAGAAAGGATTGCTGCAGAGGCAGAAAAGGCTAAGCATTTGTATTTTTATTTTTTTTTTGTTTAAATTTAGTTTTTCTTCTGCTAACCCACCAAGTATAATTCCTGGTCTGTGCTTCCCTTTCTGTCACTTCTCCATAATTCTTGGCGTTTCAGTTGGGCTGCTGTCTCTTGGCTGCTTCCTCTTTTCCTGCTTTCCTATATTTCATTATTTGCCCTTCTTCCTCTTCAAGTGCTTTTACAACAGAGTTAGGAGGATGTGGAAACTGGTTACAATATGACACACAAATTGCAGTGTCACAACTGCAGCTCTCTGGTTTCACCTCCAGGATTGTGGAGAAGCAGGGCAGGGTGGAGAAGAAGCACTGGGAGGCTGAGGAAAAGTAAGGAGAGATTTACAGATAGGGAAGTGAAATGACAGAAAGTCACAAGGTTTCCAGCTTGGGAACTTGGGATAATCGTTTATGATAATCCCAAACTGAATTGTCACTGAATGCAAATGAGAGATGTCAGTCTGTGCCAGTCTAAGGATCTCTCACAATTCTGCTGCCACAGAGAAGACAAAGGCTCCCTCTACAAGGTACACTTGCAGAGGCATGAAAGCTGAGCATGCTAGGTTCATGACATGAGCTAGGCATGCACGGTGCACAGCTTGTCGCATCAGCCTTTCGAAAACAGAAAAAAGAATGAAACAATAAAAACTCAAAGAAAAAATTATTCTTAGTGCCATGTCTGTGTAAAACTTTGGAAGATACCATGGATGAAAATGAGGACATGCTGCAGCATTCCTGAGATATCAGGCAGCTGGGAAAACTCGCTCCCATGGACTTTGCTCCAACTACTTCCATTAATTAGAGGTGTTATTTCCCTTCCCTTCTTTTCTTCTTTTTTTGCTTTTCTTCATTATTTTTTTTTTCTTCTTTTCTTCTTTTCCCTGGGGTCTCATAGAAGCTTTTCAACTCAGTTGGTTTAAATATACAGCACAGCAACCGGTATAGCACTTGCTCCAAACTTCCAGACCATGACAGATGCTAAGGAGATAAACAACTGTGGGTTGGGAGGAAATGGGTAATATGTCCAGACTGCTCTGTGTGTTTGTGGAAGGAGTTAGAGGAACAGTAGATAGAGGTTTCCTGTTAAGCTGGACAAGGGGGAAGCTGTGATGTTTCTCAGCTATGGCTGTAATTGGACTCAAGTTCAACATCATTTTCAGTGTGGATTTGCTGTTTCTCCACACTTCATGAAAAGCTCAGGTTGTCTTAAAAACCTGAATAACACTAAAAGTCAAGGAGACATAAGTTCCCAAACTGTTTAGATACTTCAAAATTGCTCTCCTCTGCCACACAGTTTCTTGCAATCTGTGCAGCATTGCAGCAGAACAAGGGTTTGATAGTCTCCCTCTGCTGCAGATTGGAAAGCAATGTGTGAGCCAGCTCTGAGCTTTGAAATCAGAATATGCTAATCCATGTCCTTTTTGTTAACTGCTTCTCCACTGATCAACTTACAGGTTATAGCGAACAGAGTTTGTAAGGAGCTAACAAATGCCTGCCTGCACATGCATACTAAACAGAAGATGGTTCTGATTTTCAGAGGTGACTGGATGCCCAGAATCCAGATATGGAGCTTGAGAGAGTGGTCTGATTTCTCAGTGGTCAGGCTGATCTGTTTTTTTGGCAATATAATTTGATTAGTGTCTGAAGCTGGAGACCCCCAAAATTTCAGTTGCTTTTGTAAAAATCGTTTAATCTTTTGTTGATAGACAAATGTTAAATTAATTGGTAGGCATATGTCAATGAGTGGAAGGGGTTAGAGAAATTTAAGCAGCATTTGAATACTGGTTAAACCATATTAGAGTATTCTGTTCTTATTAGATAATTTGAGCCAGAAATGAAGGATTTGATGGAATAATTTCTGTGGTCTGTATTATGTAGGTTTCTCTTGTTCGTAATAGTCAGTTCTTGGCTACTTACCACGATTTAGTCTAGAGTGGTGCTATTGGAAACCATTTAATTCAACTGCTACTATTTTGAAAGCATTTTCCCTTGAAGCTCTGCCAGCAACGTATTGGTTTGGGTGTTTTGTTGATCTATCCATGTTAAGAAAACGGTTGTCCTTTGATGTAAGATAGTGATATTCAGTATGGTGATTGTGACTGAAGATTGTGATCTTGACTGTTTTCCAGTGAGTCTCAAATGTCGGATTACTTGTTCAAGAAAGCAGTAAAATAATTTTAAACCATGCTCCTTCATTCACCAGCTTTAAAAGCACTGCCAAAGATTTCTTCAAAGTTTGAGTAAACTGCTCCTGAGCAGATGACATATTGTCTTTTCTGTGGAGTCATGATGATACCTGCACCAGAAACCCAGCTAAACCTCATCTTTGAGGTTCCTTCTGTGGCATGGTTCCTTTATGATTTTGGAGACACCTTTCAGGACAGGAATAGGGACTCCTAAATTCAGTAGTTTCAAATCATAGCTGAGGTGTATTTGCAGAACTAGGAAGTTTAGTTAGGATGCTGTTCCTCATGTAATATCTAGAAAACTTTATCCTGAACTTGTGTCAATTTTTTTTCCACATCTTTCTGAGAAACTGTTTGTTTGGGGTTTTTTGGTTGGTTTTTTTTTCACAATCTCTCCTTCTTATTGAGCCAGATGCTGCAGAAAACTGATGAAATCTAGTTTTTTCTCTTCACATTGCATTCAAAGATCCAAGGAGACAGTATACAACTTTGTAATTTCTGGATGCTTCATGGAAGAGGCATCGTATGTCAAGGATGACTACTCATAGTGCTAAGATGGTTAAAGCTGTATTCTATTCAGGAAGAAGAAGGAGAGCTTCTTTTTTCTGAGGTGGTCTGAGTTTGAAGACTTTCAGAATGATCAAGATCTCTGAGTGTTTGACAGTCTCCCAGCACCATTTGGGGTTTCTTGCTAGAAAGAATACAGCTGATTGCCTGAGGGGTACTCTCGCTCCTTCAGCAAAACAAGAGATGCAATATATGGTGAGGAAGAAAAAATTTTGTCCTGGCATTTTTCTCCTCACAAACTATCTGGTATGTCCACATTCAGAGAATTTCTTTAGGATTTGTACAGAACAATTTGTGCCTCTTCCTCAGAAGAAGTAGATTAGGATTTCATTTCACTGGACTGCAATCAAGTAAACAACAGTTTACAGTGCAAAACTTTCTGGCTATATTTCTACAGCCCCAAAAGAAAAAAACTTCAATAGCATGGAATTAATACTTCTAGAAGAATAACTGAGCACTCAGGATTAACAGATCTAAATTAGGGTACCTCAGGATCGCCTTCTTTGCACAGTACTAAGAGAGATCATCTACTTTATCATTCTTAAAGTGATAGCTACATTTGATATGCTTTAGTCTAAAATAAACTTTCAGTATCCCCGGTTTTTGGTTTTTTCCCTGTTTGGTGAGGAGGACACAGATGCTGTTGCTCTGCAAATTTGCTTTCTGAGTAGACAAGACAGTAAAATTTTCATAAAGTAGTCCCTCAAGTTTTGAAATGGGTAAGACCCTCTCCATCTCATTATCTGACATCTTCTTGAAAGAGGAGACTGACAATGCACAGCCTTGCCACAGCACCCATAGGCACCTCCCCAAACCTGAACACAGCTGTTTGGTCTAATTTTAGATCCACTGACCCTTTGACAACAGAGGAACTAAGGACACTTGTGTAAAATAGTGCTCAAAACGTCATTAAACAGTCCCTGGTGAAAGTCCCCATGTCTGCCTCACTGACAATGAAGGCACAGTGCATTCAGTGCTCACACGGGTGGACTTGCAGGGGCCTGATCCTTCAGACCAGCTGCTGTTCAGGGGCACTGTGCCACTTCAGGGACAAAATTAAAGATGCACAAGCAGCTCACTGAGCTGGAGCAGGAAGAGGTGAAAGTTTGCAAGAGCTAACTTTGCATTCAGGGCAAAGCAAATTTAGGTGATCTGAAACAATGTACAAAACAGTTCATCTTCCTGCCTGTCCCAGTGTCCCCCCCTCCCCTGCACTGGCTATATGGCAAGTGTAGGAGCTGTCCTCGCCTTCCTACCACAGACCCTAAGACACTTCACTGCTCGTGAGTAGCAGCTTTCTTCTGTGGTGTAATGACTGCTGTCTTCAGCTAGTACAGTTCTGACCAATGCCCCCTTTATGAGTTCAGATTTCACAATCTGGAAGCCTTAGTCAAGCAGGCTTAAAATTCCCTCTCTACTGCAGTAGAGAGATGAACTACAGTTCACATCTTTTGTGAGTAACTGATCATCTTAAGTTTGTAGCTGTGCTTCACTCATATTTCTGCACTTGTTAAGCCCTTTCCTTTGGCTGGGAATCCCCACAGTATCCTTTAGGTTAGCAGCAGGGTAAGGACAATTCTAGCCATGACAGCATTGCTTCATGTAGGAACTTCCTGTCTCTCCCATCTATGAGGAGCTTCTTTGGTCTTGCTGTTAAATCTCAATGTAGTCATTCCTCTTCCCCAAAATACTAATCTTTGCAGGTGCACATTCTTTTGTGTTCTCCCAGGCTGACATGTGCAACTGCCGTTAGCTAAAATTTTGTTGCATTAGTTGAGGATATTTTAACACCTCTGAATGTCACCAAAGCATGCTCTGTGGAAAGATTGGTGAAGGGATACCTTATAAATTTTAGATTATATTATAGCTGAGGCTATTCTTCTCTTAGGTAACTGTTGTTGTGTGGGAAAGAGCATAAGCCAGAGGTTTGTGCCTACAGCTGGAGAACACAGATTCACAGGTGCCAGGCTTGGTACGTAGTACATAGATATATCTGTGTGAGCTGAGAATGATTTCATGTATAGTAGTGTTTTTACCTCACTGTTGTGTATTGTTACTTGAGGCAACTTTGCTTTTTAAAAATTTCTTGCTAAATACCCTTTTACTACTTCCTCATTTTTTAATGCCCACATAAAAAAAAATCTAATGGAAATAGAAAAGACAAAAACACCGAGTCTGTGAAGCTCAGTTATTGCCATCATTTGTCAGCAGAGCTTTCCTTCAAGTTTGAAAATCTTCCCACCTTAATTCTCAAAACAGAAAAGTGTCAACAAATTCTGTTACTGGCAAGCCTGCAGCAGTTCCCTTAGCTTTTCTAACATGCAGCCAGTAAAGACACAGAGCACTTTGTATAGAGGAAGCATAGGTTACACATACATGTGGAACTTGAGAAATAGGTTTAGCAAGTCTCTTCCTCTTGCCTTTAAAACTTAACTTTATTAATAATTCAGATTATGAACATCAAGCAGCCAGGTAGATTACAGTCCTTTAAAAAAAAAATCATCTCGAACCCAGTGCAAAATGTACCAGTAAGTCGCACAACAAACAAAGACAGTAAATATGAACTAGATCAGTCTTTTGGCTCGGTTACAGATCATTTCCTGCTGAAACACAAATCCAAAAAGATGCACAAAAAGAACTTAACTTCAAGTGTGCAAGGGTCTTTAACCTGCCTGTTTTTACTGGTGCATTAGAGGATTCCCATAGGTAACTAACAGGTTGTTACATGGAGCAAATTCTACTGCTTGTACCTAGAGAGGACATACTTTGTTGGTTGCTTTGTTCACTTGTTTGCATTCCATATGGTTTGATCTCACTGCAGCCCCCAAGAGAACCCTGTCAATGTATTTTGCACAGCTCCCTGCTCTTTGCCCCTGAAGCCGAGTTGTGCATGCTGATGGGTGCTGGCACTGGCACACTGGGCACCTCCTGCATACCTGCTTGGCTCTGCCCCAGGCAGCAGGGCACCCAGCAGTGGAAGGAAACGGCAGTCGCGGGTGATGACATGGGTGGAGTTCCTCACACCGCTTGTCCCGTGGGAGATAACTTATCTGGGTATGCCTGTGTTTCTGGAATAATGTACATTTGATTGAAAGCCAAAATTAGAGTAGGGAAGAAATCAGCTGCCCAGGGCTGATTGCAACTTGGAGTCAAAGGAGGCAGCACGGACCCCACAGTGGGGATCTCCTTATCCGTCAGCGCCATTCTGCTCCTCTTGCAGGTGTGCCCCCACAGTTCTTGCTACTGCTCTTCTTTCTGTTATTTTTGTTTCCCTTCAAAAAGCCAGCTGAGAGCCTCTCGTTAAGGAGCTTTCACTTTTATCTGCTGCCCCCTCTCCACCATGTTGCAGCCCATGGTAAACACTGCAGTTCTCTCAAACAAAATTGTAAAGTGCCAGAGCCTCTTCGCTAGACTGCCTTGCCAGCCCTAGCCATCTACTTCCAGCTGTGCTAGTGGTGTCTCTGTCATGAGATCCAGTGAGTGCTGAGTCCTGTCAGAACAGAAGCCCTACAAAACAGCTTGCTCAACATGGCTGTATGCAGCCCCTTTCATTTTTTGATGTGTTTCCTTTCATCCATAGCAGTGGAGTTGCATTGTAGGCTCTAACTTTTTAGGCAGTTCTGAGCCGCCTCTAGCATTCAGCATTTTGCACATGCAGACACCACAGATGCTTGGTTAACTGGGCAATGCAGTGCTAGTGCTATATGTAGAAAGGAGAGGGCAAAACTGTTGTTTTTAAGCACAGTTAGATGCATCTGCTTTTCCTATGGCTAAGTTGCATCAGTTGCACCTATATTGTGTCTTTTGAATTTTACTGAAAAAGGGACGAAGCCATTGCCTAATTAATTATAGCTTCTCTGCCCAGACCTTTTGTTGGCCTTTTACATCTACATGATTCTTCATGTCACTTCAGAAGCTCATAAGGGAAAGATACTATTAATGGAAACACAATTTAAGTTAAAGCATTGATCTTTGTTGTTGTCAAGCCTACTCAGTGAATATTGACTCCTTAAATATTCTATCGACAAAATACTTGCTTATTTCTGAGAATGGCACCCTCTATCCACAGTGCTCTTGTGCGGTAAGAACTCAGCTGATGCCACAGTAAACAACTATGAAGTAAAAAGAAAAGCAGGAAAGTGGATTTCAGGTCATAAAAAAGTGCTAGATTGTAGTACTCTGTAACAAAACAGAATAGAAGTTACATCTTACATCAGAAACACCAGGTAGAATTGCTGGCAATATTCTGTTTTCCAGGGTTTGCACCTATGTAAAGAGGAAGAGATTCTGGCTGCTTTTGTTGACACATATTGACATGATGAGGTGACTGAGTTTGGCCTGATAGGGTTTTCTGCATCTTATTCTTTCTTTTTTGCAACATTTTCTCTAATTTGTAGTGTTAAGAGTTTTCTCCTCCACACCATAACAGTGCTTATGCACTCTCAAATCAGCCAGTATTGTTGCAACTTCATCTGTCTGCTGCTTGAACAGTTATGATGCCTTCATACAAAACTCTTGTTGGACTTTAAAGCTACCATTTAGACATCAACTAATATCAGCAAAATACTTCTGACTTGTCTTGGAATAACAACAGCAACAAACTTCCCACTGGCAAAGGATATGACTTGGGAGGTGAATGTCCCTTTCCAAATAGGATTTTGTCCTGTACCAGTGCCAAAGTCTCCCAAAGCCAAAATGATTTTACATTTGGGAGGAAGTCCCATAACTATAAGAGATGGTAAACTGGCAATGGATTGAAGGCAAATAACTGATTCTTCATTTGCCTTTTTTTTCCAGCCGCCTGTTTCTCTGCCCTTTAAAGCCACCATCCACATCCTGTTTCCCAGGAGGTCCATTTGGTTTCTCCTTTCTCCCCACTACCAACTCTTTGACTCATTGCAAAATGCCTCCCTTCCCTCTCTGCATTGCTCAACACTTTCTAGGGAAGTCTCTTCTCCCTCCATCCTGCCTTCCCGACTGTCCCAGCCTCAATCTCGTGCTGAGCCAGCTCTTCAGAGATAGATCATATCATTCCTTTCCTCTTTGACATGACAATTCTTTTTCTTTTTCCAAAAATTTGCATAAAGCACCTTTAACCATAGAATACAGAACAGTCTCTGCAACATTATTTTCTAATGTTCTTCAGAAAATCCTGACTGAAGCTCCCAGCAAACCTCAGAAAGTAGGAGAGACCCACCCAGTGCTCTGCTTTTCGGTAGCTTTTCCACACTCTGAGTAGGCAAAAACAAGCAGGGGAAAGCTGTCACTTCAATGACAGTGGTGCACACCACACTCCTTACACAAATAAAAGGCTTTGTATTAAACTCCCCTGAAGTTCACTAATATATACAAAGAGAGCAAAATACAGTCTTTTAAGGTCATCTCCAACCAAACTGAAGTAAATTGATTAAGGAGTAATTTCTTAATGGTGTTACAAGAGCCAGTGAGAAATTATTACCATTAATTGTCATAGAGATAACTAATATCTGCGTGTATGTGTATGGATGTGCACACAAATTATTTCTAAAAACACTATATCAAGTAACTGTTTGAGAAACATGTACAAATGTTGAGTTGGTTTTTTTTATCGGTGCATCTGAAAAGGCTGTTTCCCAGGTATTTGTCACACCATCAGTCCTCCAAGAGTGTCTTTCCCCTTTCTAACAAGAGAGGGCCAGGAACCTCTCTCACAAAAGAAATAGAAAACACCGCTGATTTTATTTTCAAAGTCCACAAACCAAAAAAAAAAAAAAAAAAAAAAAAGAGAAAAATCTATAGCTGGCCTTCCCGTTCCTCATTCAGATTTAATAGAAGTCCTCATTGTTTCTACCAGAGTGACGTCTTCTCATGTTGTGTTTCCTACATCAGTGGGACTTTTTTCACTAGTTTTCATCTGGAAAACAGGTTTGCAAAACTGCTGAGTTTGGCCATGAAGAGATTTTATTTGTTAATTAGACTTATAAAGTCTCCATGAGGACCCAGGGTGGAGCAGGTGGCCCCACCATCCATCAGCTTTCACTGGCAAAGAGAGCTCCGCATCTGAACACAGACCCTGCCATGAGCTGCACTGCCAAACGGGTGTCCTTGTAAGGGCATCCTGGATGCTTGGCTTCATCTGCATGGGGACGCGCATTGAGCAGCACAGCTATGGCAGCCCAGGAGCATAGCTGTGGAGAGCTTTAGTGAAGATCGGCTGAATCAATATCCCTGTCACTGCTCATGTCAAGGAGTGAGCTCCATCATTACTTGCATCAGTGTGCCCCCTGGCATGTTAATTTGCACATGGCTACTCATAACATGCAGCATATAGTGTGTCTGTGCAGCCACTTTTGTGTAGATACATTATGAAGCCAAGCCTTAGAAATGTGAACCAAAAATATGCCAATATATACAATAGTATATATATATATTTAAAATTGAACTCCCTCTTCTTCCATTGCATAAGACCAGCCAGCATGAACAGAAAACAATGCAATTTTGCTTCTTATAACTGCAGTGACTAAAAACAAGGATGTAGAGAGAAGAGATCTCTGGCACACAAAGCAGGCATGTTGGCAAAAAATGAATCCTGAGAGGAAGCTTGCACTGCAGGGACCTGCAGTTTCTCTGGGGTCAGGAGAAGGCTTTGTTAGGTGCTCTGCTCCTGCTGACCCTTTTGAGACACTTCAGCAAAAGTTCCTCTTAACTTCAGCAGGAGTTAACCTGTGAGTGAGGTTACCCAAGAGAGGTTAAAAATTTAGAAAACATGATAAAACTTGTTGGATGCTTTGGAAATAAAGGGCATTTTTACAAATGGGAGTCATTCTGAGCAGGTCAGGATTCCCCTGCCAACTGTCCTGCTGCTGTTCCTGCTTCATCCTAAACTGCTTGTGCTGCTTCTATGAGGATAGCTCTGTCTTTCTCCTAGGTATTTCTCTTGTAGCAATAATGCCATCTTCTTTTACATTTGCTGATAGCAGTACCACAAACCAGCATCCTGTTTGCCTTCTTTATTGCAGCTGTATACGGGGCAGAAGGCTTTAGGGACTTTCATGCAATAATTCCCAAATCTTTTTCCCGTAAGTATATTGCAAATTCAGCTCACTACAGAGCATTTCTGCCTGTTCTGACTTCTATAATTTTTGTTTGTGTCATTTCACTTCTCAGTTGTGTACTGCATACACTACCTTTTTTTGTAAATTTGTCTGCATACACTGCCAAACAACTTCAACAGTCTGATTTCTTTGTTTCGTTCATTTGTATTGTTTCAATTTAACACAAAGCCTGCTTCAAAAGCCACATTCTCCATTCTCTCTTATCCCTGGCAGGCAAGCAGTTTGTAATTGTTTTGTATAAATATATTTACATTCAAATTATTATTATAATTAAAATTAAAACAATGGTTTGTGAATTATGTAAAATCTGTTATGTGCTCAAGCCAAATAGTTATATTGCTTCCATTCATCATGGTGAAAACAGCAGTACAGGGTTGTAGTCCACTAAATTTGCAGAATAGTCACTTCTGTTTAGCCAGTCATGCCCTCTTTGTAAAACACTGTTTGGTCATTGATTATTTTTTCCCCATAGCTCTAAATTATTCCTCTTTTTAGGCCATACATTTTAAAGGAAAACCTGTTATTTATGATGTGCAGTCATTCTGTCTTGCATATGATTTCTGTTAAAAATGCAATATTTGAAAAATCTTTAAAATGTTGCTTAGATTGGTAAACTTTATAGAAGGTGTCCAATTAGGCAGTGTTAAGAAATGTGAATACCTTTGCACTCATCCTGTTTCTCAGTAGGATTTTGAGTTCAACACTTTTGTCAGTCACATCCATGCAATCCTCCTGGGACACCTCGGAGATTGTAGGATGTAGCAGAGAAGAGATTATTAAACCTTCATTTTCAAATTAATGTCAAAGTTTTTCACATCTTTAGGTAATACTGCCCATAGCTTAGTTATGTCATTGGTACACCATCACTTATCAATAAGGCTATCATGAAATTACTATTCCACAGAAGGAAAAACCCTGATCCTTATTGGGTGAAACAGACCTCTCATGCACTCACCTAAGCACTAAAGTAAATGCTTTCCTTTTTCTGGTGGGGTAAAGGAAGAGGTTTTTCACTGAAAGGAAACTAAGATTTGGGGCAGTGAAATGAAGAACTAATTTTTCACCCCAAATTGTAACATTAGAAAGATGGAAATAACTATAAAGATGATTTATTCCACAGAAAATGTCATACAGTCCTTTGGAGATAAGAGGAATGAATACTGGTGTTAACTAATCTGAATCTTGGCTTAGGTTTGCTGTGCCCATATCAGACCAAATTTACTAATTTACACTATCAAATGTAGTGAAGCTATATCAAATTTATACCTGAATTCTTCTAATTTCAAGCAATTGACACCTATGGGATTATAACACAAAGGATTTACCCAATTAAGTCAATACAGTTCTCTCACCCACCTTTGTTGATTTGACTGCGTTTTTTTACCAGTAGCTCATGGCTGCAGAGATCCTCTCCTCTCATTCAGTGATCCCAATCCTCCAGTTCTAAAACCACAATTATCACTCCTATAATTTCTTGTAATGCTAGTTCCTGCTCTTAAATTCTTTATTCCATCTTTCCCCACCCTGGTTTCCTGATCAGTGCTTGTACTCTTCACTTTCCCGTCTTCCTTGTTTACCTAATAGAACTGCAAGCCAAATATTTGGGTCCAGTACAGCCCTCAAGATCTTCCTGCCCAATGGAGAATGTTGCATTTTCAGTTAATTTTCATCCGTTTTCTTTGACGAGTTAGTTACTTTCATAATTGTTTTGGACTAATCCATGTAAAGTGGATTCATTTAAAGTTCAATTCCAATTATCCTGAATTATCAAAGTGAACATTACAAATGCAAATCTCTCAAAGAGATCTAAGAAAAGACTTGTAATGTTGTTTGGGTTCCCAGTTCCCTGGACGACTTGTATTTGTCTTACTGATATTCACTGTTCATTTCTTCATGTGTTACAAACTCATCATGTTGCCCATGGAAATGTAGCTTTTGTTTTTTAGGTATATTGTACATGCTATTTGCAAGTTATGTCCTTTGATGTGATTGTTTGTTTGCCACCATATGTATTCTGTAACAAAACTGAGTGGCATCCTCTATTGTTTTTTTCAGCCGGTAATATTAAAATAGAGACTCAGAGTGATGAAGAGAATGGGCGTGCCTGTGAAATGAATGGGGAAGAATGTGCGGAGGATTTACGAATGCTTGATACCTCTGGAGAGAAAATGAATGGCTCACACAATGGCCCAGGCAGCAAGGCTATGTCAGGAGTTGGAGGCATTCGACTTCCTAACGGAAAGCTAAAATGTGATATCTGTGGGATAATTTGCATCGGTCCCAATGTGCTCATGGTTCACAAACGAAGCCACACTGGTAAGGCCTGCCATAGTTTTTCCTTTAGCTGGCAAAAACTGGCCACATTTTAGGAACTAAGATTTATTTTCTGTATCATGCATATGTTCCCTCTTGTAAGATAAGGTAGCCTAGGTGGGCATTTGAAACTCACTTATTTTGTTATTTCAGACAGCACAGGAATTGAAATTTCTTTTTGATGGAATTCTATCTGTGGGGCTGGAAATTGGGCAGTTTTTTTGGTTTGAAGCTACATGAAAAATCAAATTTTATTTTTTTTTTAATTATTTCTAAGATATTTTAAAGAATTGCTGAAGAAAAACTCATTTGTGGCTAACTTTGAAATTGATCCAGTTCTTATGTTTCCAACAATGCAACAAAAATCATTATGGATCAGTGATTACGAACTGGAAAAATAAATGTTAAGGGTACTATACTGACAGTAAAAAAGGAATTAATTTTATGTCAAATATTTCATGAAGTAAAATGAAGTACTGCCACTGGTCAAATCTGGACTAAAGGGTTTCTTTCCACTGAGACACTGAAAGAGACATTAAAGATGATGTTCTCCATATGGATAGCTTTTCATTATCAGTTCTTTGAATCTTGTTGCCATAATTTTCTAATTCTAACTGGTCCTAAAGAATGCAAAAAATGAAGAGGCTGATAAAAATGAAGAAGTAAAGATGAGGGAAAGTCTCATCTTACATGATATAAGCTGTCTGAAACCCAGGCTTCCAATATACAATCTAAGGTCATTCATAGTCAAAGGAGAACTGAACTGTACTGTTGTGCTACACAAGTTACTCTGAATATAAATAGACAAAGTATTTGGCATTTTTGCATGAATATTCAAATGACAGGGAATTTTAACATATTTTCAAGGTGAGAATAACCTGTCAGATGATTAGATTCCACTGAAATAGTCCAGCTAGTGAACACAAAGATACTTTCTTCCCCTGCATCCCCACAGTCATGTTTAACTGATTTCCCCAGAATTACTAAGGAATGAGATTAGCAAATTGTTTTCAGAGTAATTGAGAGGATCCACAAAAAACTCTGAGTGTTGTCCACCTCCTTCAGTGCTGTCTGGTGTAACTGTGGCTGTTCAAGCTCTGGAAGGGCGTGACCTGTTAGTGTAACATGGGTTAGCCATGCTCAGAAGCCATGCTGGTGGGAGCAATGCTGTTAGATTGCCTACTTCAAAGTACTCTTCAATGTAATATGATAAATCCCTCTGTCAGAGAAGAGCAGATAATTATCTTTATTGGAAAAGCCACATCTAGTTCTCAGAAGAGAGACTGCAGCCTGCTTCTTAGATATAATAAAATGCTTGTTGGTCTATTATTTCCTTTTTTTTTTTTCATTTATTGTTAATGTGATCCTTTAAAAGTTGATAAATGCGTATGGAAAATTACTTGGACGTGAGGCCTTTTAAACGGACCCATAGGCTTGATGGGGATGCTGCAGTGGTTGAAATAAAATGTTGCAGCTTAAAATGCATTTAGAGGTAGAAGTTTTTGTGCTTGTTAAAGAAGGCTCCTGTTTAATTAAAAATAAGTCATTGCATTTGGAGGAGCTGTTTCAAGTCCCTGTGGATCAGAGGCAGTGTTTGCCCTTGGGCTGGATGGTCCTTGTGAGGCACACCTGATTTTAGAGAAGCAGTGGGCAGAGCTGCCTTTGCTTCTAGTGCACTGACTGGTACCTGGCATGCTGAGTCTCCCGAGGATGAGCTCGGCTGCCTATCCCCCATGACAGCATCACCAGGGGCCACCTCACTGGTTTCCCTGGCATAGACTTCCAGATGCCCAAACACCCTAACTGGCAGAGGCACTCATGTGCCTGCCAAAGGTGCTCAGGATGCTACCACACAAGAGCTGTCACTCTAAGGATTCCCCATCCCTTGCAGAGCCCTTCCCTTGTCAATGAGACCTTCTTTTTAATCAAGGAGCATTGTTAAAAGCTGTAATGGAAGCACCCCATGAGAAGCACTTTGCTCAGTAGGTTCCCATTCTTTTACACTTAATAAAACTAAAGCGTGTAAAGTTGCACCCCAGAATCCTTCCATGGAAAGAAAGCTTTTACTTTCCCTCCAGCCTTGTCATCAGCTGCTCTCCTGAGCAGCCTCTTAGGCATTTTTTCAGGGCCTGGCAAGTGAGTGGAGGCTCAGAGCTGGTAGTTTAAATTAAAGGGACATCATGGGGAAACCGTGATGACTGCTTTTCCTTTCAGCTGCACTGTGAAAATTAAAGTAGAAGTGGGATATACTATTACAGACATTTAACTGTCTATGCCAAAGCCCATTTCAATACTTGCCTGGTGAAGGAATAAGCCTCACAAATGAATTACTTTGCTGCTAATTCATGTAAAACCTGCATATGCAGTGAGGCTTCCTTAAATAAATATTTGATAAGCGAACAAAACTCTAGCATGCTAAAGTGCCAAAATAAAATGACTTTCTGACCTGATAAAAGGCATAATTACTTTAAATGAATACACCTGCCAAGTGCAGATATGCAGAGCAGCACCTGATATTTCTGCCCCCTCTTGTCTGCTAGCAGCTGTACAGCACTGACTGCTTCCTAGCACCTTACCTGTTGCTCCCATCTGTGGAGCGAATCCCACTCACACATGCCTGACTCTTCTCACTCTCCTTCCCCAAAGCTTTCAGTACATTGACTTTCTCCAGCTTGCTGCTGTCTTGCTTGGTGTTTAGGAAAAAGATGATCTAGGAAGGACAGAGAAATCCCCTTCTGCTCCTTGGTGCTGAGACCTCAGGGTATAGATTCAGCCTTCACTTGCTCATTGTGCACATATGTATGTGCATGGTGTGTCTATGTATATGTGCATACATAAGTGTGTGTGTGTAGGTATACATAGTCCCTCCTTATATGTGCACATCTTTAACTTAAGTCACCAATTAATTCACTCATGTTTTGTTAGCTGGGTCTGAATGTCTCCAGTTTATTTAGAAAACTAATGCCCAAACAAAACAAAACAAAGAGAAAAGAGCTATGCCTGTCTCTGAGTATTGGATGATTTTGTCATTATGTTGTTTAAGAAATAATAAATATTTCAATTAAGAGGATCAATATTCTTCACTGAAAAAGTGGCCTAGGGCCCATGCTGCCAAAAAGGCTTGCAAATCACTCCAATGGTGGTTGATTCAGTTCAAGGCTCCCATTGCAGTTTTTGCTACTTGGCCCATACTAGTCCATAGTTACTCAATATGTGGTGAAACTGGCCCAGGATAGATATTTGCTGCTCAGAACTGGCAAGACAATAGCACACAAAGCTGACTGTTTAAATAAAAGATGCATAACATTTTTATTTCCCATTCTTCCCATTTTGGGAGGATAGTGCCACAACCAGTAATTTTCCATCAGTGACCATCTGCATCCTAGTAGGCTTAGGAGCTTTCCTGGCCTCACAAGCCAGCCTTTTCCTACCCAGGTAGATGCAGCATGGGCAACCAAGGGCCAGCCAAGTTGCACGCAGTTTCAGGATCTTGCAGCGTTGGTGTAATTTCTCTCGAGCAGCAATGTATGTGCAGGTTCTCTTACATTTAATCCGTTACAGAATTGTAAGTTCTGTAGAAATATTTGAAATGCAGCAGTCTCGTTTGAAACGCTCCATCCACATGTCTTCTCCACATAGTGCAAGATTTCACCCTGTAATAGTGAAAGCTGTAGGCTGGAGACAGATTTCAGTGTCACTTTGCTTTACATTTCATTCCTGGAGTACTTCTACGATCCTTGTTTTCTCGTTGTACGCTCCTCTGAGTAAAAATAACAGAAATGAATGCTCAAAAAGATTGTTAGTAAGAATTAACCATTTCTTCTGAATTTGTGTCCCCCATAACAAACTGACTTCTTCAGTACTGTTTCAGTCCATTTCTGAAAAATACCTTCCACACTGAGTAACTGGGCCAAAGAATAAGCTGTAAAGCAGACAATCTCTTAGTCGTTTTCTTTTTCCCCTAACAACTACTGTGTATGGCTTATGAAGTACACTGCAAAATCTATAAGATTCATTCTGGCACTTTTGTGGGCCACCTCAGTTGAAGCAGTTGCAGATACAGTTTAGGCGAATACAGCTACTTGATGGACAAAGAAAGTGAGCTCATTTGGCTTGACAAGGGACTATGCTGACCTGCTTGCAGCTATTTGATCAATGGTAATATCTTGCAGATTAATATTATTGTTTGCTGAATACTAAATCTACCAGCCTTGATGGTTGAGCTTACAGACTTTTGGGTTATTACTGTGCTGCTGTCTAATTGATTTTCAGCTGTTCTACTGCATTACCCAAAAGTCAGAAATTATCATGCTGCATATATATCATGTATGGACACATTAGTTGGTCCGAGGTGTGCAAAATAATACATGATAGTTAAGTGAGAGAAAGAAAGAAACTGTTTAACTTGTATTTATTTTTATGTATATTTTAACTTCAGTACTGAAATTTTAAATTCAATATTACTGTTGTATAAAGAAAATCAGAACTAAGGATAGGTCGTCTCTGGGCTATTTCTAATACCAACGTTGTGTCATAATTACTAGAGCAGATTACATTTATGCCTAAGAGAAAGAGTTCAGCAAATGAGTTTCAAAGGCTAGTTTGACTTAGTAGAGGGCTACAGAGAAATGGGCATGCAGGAGCTGTTCCTGCTGATATAACGCTCTCATATATAAATTTTCCTTTACTCCTACCTGGTACAACTGGAAACGTATTTTATTTCCCACTGACTTGAGAAAAGTCTTCAACTGTCTTAAATTCAAAAAAAAATAGCTAAGTGAATAAATTAACATTCTGATTTTAAGCAGCACTAAAAAGCAAGCAACTGCCATACTAGTTTTTTGCAAAGGCTAGTTGATTCAATTCCTTAACGGCAGGCACCAGTTTAGACAAATCAAGGCTGTGTCTCCAAGTTTTTCCCAGTGTCCATTCAAACTATAGACCAGCAGAGGCCATTTGTGCAGCTCTTCTGCTCATACCTGGCCTTGAAGGGCTGGGACTTCAGCATGGAAGTACAGAGCTCCCTTTGCACTGTCTTAACTTATGTGGTTTTACTCTCTCTCTTTCTCTCTCTTTCTCTGTCTCTTTCCTGATTTGGCTGCTTAGGGACAGACAGGTAATGGAGAAGAAATTGAAAGGGAAAATACAGGGAAAATGTAAATGAAAAGAAGTTATTATAACTGTTATAATGAAGTGCCTTTCATTTAAATATAAGAATGTAACGCTGAAATGAACTTGTGATCCTGAAATGCATTTTTAATGAGTTTCCTTTTTATTTTGCTGCTTCAGTGGCATATTTTAAAGACCCTTTGAAAAAAGCCACATTAAAAACCCCACCAAATGCCACAACATGCAAAATTGGATATTGGTTTATTCCAAAACTGCTGATCAGGAAGAGTGGCTCTTCAACACAAAATGTTGCAGTCACTTTATTTAAATGAGTTTGAATTTGCATTGTGATGTGCCATTCTGATTTAGAAAAAAAAAATTAGATTTTCAGATCAAATTGACCCAGCCAGTGAAGCATTAAGAAACTGGCAGGTTTAGTCTGAAAGCCTCATGTTATATCAAACCTGCAGCCGGTGGAAGTCACAGAGCAGCAGTGAGAAAACAACTTTCTCACTGAAATCTTTCTCTTGTTACCGCTAAGATTTTTTGTTCTCACGTATTTTATCCTTCTCCCTGCAGGAGAACGCCCTTTCCAGTGCAATCAGTGTGGAGCCTCCTTTACACAGAAGGGCAACCTTCTGCGCCACATAAAGTTGCATTCAGGTGAAAAGCCCTTCAAGTGTCACCTATGTAACTATGCCTGCCGTCGCAGGGATGCCCTTACAGGACACCTGAGGACTCACTCGGGTAAGCGAAGGTGTAGGACCATCCAGGGGCACTCATCACTGTACCCATTGAGAAGACTGAGGCACTTGTGATCCCCAATACTGAAAGGTCTTCTCACCCTGGGGAGGCGAGTAGCCCCATGTTGGGGTTAACCAAGCTGTGAGCTGGCCACAGTGTTTTAGCAGGAAAGAAATGACTAAACACATCTCATTCTCATGATCATATTTCTTTTCCCATACTTCTTAGCTGATTAAAAGTTTCTGTATTGGGTTTCATCTTAGAAGCCTCATGTGAGTAATCTGTTTCATGGAACTACAAACATGAATTAAATCTGATGGACTTGTTTAGGGTTTGGGTGGCATTTATCAGCATGCAGAAATAATGTAACTTCTAAACAGAGTAGGTTTCAAGTCACAAAATCTCAAAAACCTCCAGTCTGGTAGTCATTCTCGACCTAAGGAGTGAATACCACCTACAGCATTTAGCAGCACTTATTTGTTACACCTTATTATTGCAACTACTTTGAAAGAGAAAGAGTGGGAAGGAGGGAGAGGGTGGGAGAGACAAAGATAATAATCTTCAAAAAAAGAGGACTCTCAGAGTTTTTCACTGTTCTGTCTCAACAGTATATTGAAAATGTGTTGCACAAAACTAAGGAAATTCTTCTCTAGAGCGCACATTAAATAATAAGATCCCTAGTGTAGGTCCCAGATGTCCAAAACAGTTTCCACTTCTCCTGTCCAGCCCTGGCCCAACTCAGGAAAGCGTATTTTTTAAAACACTACTTTGCCTCTCTCCTTACTGTTACTGATTTTCATTGCTGCACAATTTTAAACATGATTTTTCATACATGAAATTACACCTAGAGACTTTCAGCAAACTGAAGATTTGGCAGGTAAAGATATAATGCATGAACTATACATTGTGATTAGCTATTGCAATTGATAAATTGATATCAATACATTATAAAATAACTTGAATGTCTGAGTCTGACATAAACTTGAGAATTTGTAAATGGAATTCAAAAGTTAAGCTGTGTAACCATCTAAAACTGTGAAAGCACATATAAGGTGACAGTCTTGTCACGCTAAGACAGAAAATTCAGGTCCACAAGTCTATGAAGCTGTACTGTTACTGCAAAATTCCTTTAACTACATACATCTGGATTGGTGTAATACAGAAAATGTTTTCTCATGTCATGTCTCTTGAATTTCCAGAAGTAAAAATCTAAAATTGTCCTAAAAGGGTTGAGCTGATTGTGGTTATGTCAGAATTGACCTCCAGTCATGGGCAGGTGTCTCTACCTACGCTGCCAGTTCCCCAATGGCAGTCTCTGTGGGAGCTAGGCACTACAGCAACTATACTCAGACTTTTGAAGGTGTCTCAGTTTCTAATTTGTGCAGATGCCATTTTTGAAGGTTTAATGTCTCAGTCTTTATCTGATGTGAATCACCTAAAATCAGCTTGTAGCACCCACAGAACTGGCCTGTTCATATGAAAATAACCAGCTAGTTTTCCATGAGTTTGGGTTTAAGTTTTGGGTTGTTTGGGGTTCTTTTAACAAAATCTTCTGTCAGTTCACCACAGCATGGGGTTTATTTTTGGGATGGGTTTTTTTCCTCTTCTTCTTACCATCATTAGTAGACTGTTGAATACCTCATCTGAATCTCTCCATTGGTTGTGTTTTCTGCAGTTGGCAAACCTCATAAATGTGGATACTGTGGTCGCAGCTATAAGCAGCGCAGTTCTTTGGAAGAACATAAAGAACGCTGTCATAACTACCTGCAAACCATGAATATCTCAAGCAGCCTTTATTCAGGTAATGAACGTGTCCATTTGGGGATTAACTCTGTTCCATCATGAAAAAACAGAAAAAGTAGTGCATAAAGAACAGTAGTACTATTTGTGGCATGTTTTGCATTGGGGACACGCACACACATCCCCACCCCCCCCATATGTATGATATTGCATTTGGATTTATTCTATATTTGATAAATATTTGGCTGTTGTCTTGTTTTGTTTAGCTTAAATGAAAAGCCAAAGTAAAACTCAGGTGTGTAGCAAAACACTTGCAAGACATGGAAAATTTCAGTTCACTATCTCAAGACAGTATGACCACATCATCTTACCACCTTTCTCTTTTGCCTGGAGTCTTGTACTGCAGTAGTCCTGTGGATGTATTCTTAATAAAGGCTTAATATCAGTGTTCTGGGTATGGCTGCAGAAGCTTCCACACTGCACATATTCTGCCCTTCTCAGGCACGGCTTAAAGAGCTTACTTGACAACTGATGTCAACCCATCTAACAAGGATGAGCCATCTGTCTCTGATCCCACTTTTCCAAGCATGAGGACATGAAGCCAGAGGCATTTAATATTGTTAGTTTGTCTGAGACAATCCAGAAAGGCTAATAATTTGTTGACAGATTTCTTCCCAACCTCCTTTCTAAAAGAAAACTGGGGGATGTGATGAACTGTCGTGCTTCTCTGAGAGATCAGTCTTATGATGAAGGTAAAGTCTGTTTCTTGGAGAATATCAAGCCTAAAACTATGCCGAGAAATACAGCAAGCAGATATTGGGGTTTGGATTGGTTCTTAACAAAGGTCCTAAAGTTCTATCTGGGATTGATTGCAGTAAATAACCATACAAAATCCCCTTGTATGTGCAGTTTTAGATAGAGAATATAAGATCCATCTTCTGTGGCAGAGTTTCAGCCCACCCAGTAAGTTACACTTCTTGCATACACTTTTCATCTTGTCTGTATATGTTATTTGGCTTTTCAAATTATGAAAGTGAAAGGTTGCCTCTGACCTATTTGCAATAATACCTCGTTTAATATTTTATTTCTGGACAGAACCTGAATCTGTTTTTACATGCTATCAAATAATGTAAAATATATGCACATAATGAGAGCAGCAAATATAGCTCAGACGCTTCTGGCAAACAGCATGTTAAAGCAGCACCCTTTCTAATTTTATTGAGGGGCTGGAGAGTGTATGTAGAAATAGAAAACTCAGTGTAATACACAGTAGGCGACAATGCCTATTCCTCAAAGAGGTGATAAGATTTAGAAGCAAATATCCTGCGCTGGTATTTGAATTTTCAGTGTCTGGCACATGGATTTGAATGCCTGCACACAGAACATGAAAATCTGTGTGAATGAGTAGCTGAACTATTACTAAAGTCTTAGTAAGCAAAAATGTCCAGATGAAACTGATATCAGGAATCATAAATTTTGAGAAGGAATAATACTATTTTAGAGATGGATTTTTGTTTATAGCGAATCATGACAGGAGGGTTTACACTAACTTGGGACTAATATCTCAGTGGGATGAAAACTTGTGGAATTCATGACTGCTTTGGAAGAATTACTTTTTCCTTGCATATACTGAAAGTGTTATATAAATCCATATTTAATACAATAGGAGTGCTTTTTCAAATTAGGAAAAAAAAAATAAAAATAGAGGATTAGCTTCAGGGTTTAGACCTTATACCCAGCCAAAAACTTCACTCTTAAATGAACTGAGTTCTCAGAACCAATAAATCAATTTGCTTGTGTATCTAAAAGAGGAAACTTTTCTGCATGTTTCCTTGTATTTTTCATTCTAATCTGTTCTACTTCACTGCAAACATAACATTTTGCCATTTTATATTATTTCCTTTACAAACTCAAAAAAGAAAATGTACAAATGAAGTAGTTTAGAATGAGTGGGTGTCTTTCTGGGATTTTTAGTGCATTCTACATTATATCTAGAAAACCAAATAGCTACACTACCACTGTTCTTATAATATTTCAGGGTGTGATATGGAGCTACTAGAGTCA
This sequence comes from Psilopsiagon aymara, assembly GCA_024733675.1. Classification (NCBI taxonomy): domain Eukaryota; kingdom Metazoa; phylum Chordata; class Aves; order Psittaciformes; family Psittacidae; genus Psilopsiagon; species Psilopsiagon aymara. The sequence goes on along the minus strand of JANRGW010036367.1, from coordinate 15,984 downwards.
AAATTCAGGTCCTTCAGACTCAAAAAGTTTATATAAAAATCTGCTAGAACATCTGATTTGATATTCTGCTAGATTGGGATTGATTTGTACAGTATTTTTTAAAAAATTTGTGCGGTGTACTTAGAAAAATTATCAGTAGAATGGACCTGAACTGTTAGCAGCTTTTCATCAGCTTGTAAATCTAAGAAATATAATTGATATATTATAAAGTACTTCAATAAGGGAAAGATCCAGCAAAGAGAGTAAGGAGGGGAGCAAGAGATTATTCATATTTTAACTCGTTTGCTTTCTTTAAGATAAGAGGTTCAGGATGAAATTAGGAACCTGCTGAATTTAATACCAAAATTCTTATTTTAGAGGACTAGAATCTCACTGTCTATGTGAAGTTCTTCTTTTATGGGTATTATTTGGAGTTTTGCACTTGAGTTGAATGTACGTGTGCTGAAGTCTTACCAGGCCTATATAGAATAACAGAAGACATAGTTTACAAAGTTTAAAGAGGGTCAATTACAATTCTTCAGTCACTTGTGGATTTTTGTTTGAAAAGATAAAATGATTTTTTTTTTTCAGTTCATAGACACCAAATTACAGAAAAATAGTTGTCAGGTTGGTAACAAATTTCATGGGGTTTCAGTTGCAAAGGCTTGAAATTAGTATGTCATTTTTACTTTTCTATATAGCAGCTTTTAAAGTTTGAGAATTGAATACGTAACTTACCCTCTCTCAAATTTATTAGAAATGGAATGTTATTATATCCTAAACTGATATTTCTTGATCATTTCTACTTTTAACTAGCAGTTCAACCATTTGTTTCCCTGTTGAACAAGCTGGTTTAAAACATTCTCTGTTCTTTCCTGAAATGGCATCTGGAAGCCTTAGCCAGCACAAGATGCTGGTATGTGCTTGTTCAGTGATGTCTAGGCACCACTGATGCCCTTTACTCTTCTTCAACTTCATGATCAAATTCTGCTCATATCTTACATTTGTCACAGTCTTCAGTATCTTATGGGGTTAGAGCATAATTCCATGAGACTTTCTGTCACTGTCACTGCAGTATGTGTTACTGTAGCAGGCACTCAAGAATTGGTTGTATACTCTTCAATTTGGTATTGTAGGGTGTTGTTGTCTAGGACACTTCACCTGCTCCTTCTAATTATCCACGAGACCCTGATATTGCATCTTTCAGGAACAATGAAAATTTCACAATCATCCTTTTATGGTAGTGGTATATTGCCAAAATAATATTGCATAGGAACAGCATGTTCTCCACTATTGAGAAACACCCAGGTGCCAGAGTAATGGGTTCTGTGAGCTGGTAAATCCAGTGATAAAACAAATTCTCAGTAGGTGCAGAGGGCAAAAGGTAGCAGAGTGGTGCACCTAATTGAAACAGTTTGCAGAATCAAAGTCTAAAATTCATCTTGTGCATCTCCCTTTAATAGCAGCTAACTAATTCAGGAAAAACATCTGTATCTTAGTATCAGGTAAAAGTAAAATTAACCCCTTCCTCTCCTGCCTCTGACCTCTCTTGCCAACTCATCCCTCCCCTTCTTCCCCCAAAACAAAAGCAAAACAAAACCAAACAAAATCAGTTAATCAGTTGTGTTGTGATCTTGCTGCATAACATTTTTCCTTTAGATGGTGGAAGTCAGAAATACCTTTCCATCACAGTCATTGCTTTAACACTGCATTTTCATACATCCCTTTCTGCAGGAAAGTACTGAAGTAAAGTGTAGTGAAAATGAAATAGTCTCCTTTTCTTTGAGCCTTACAGCTGAGCTCCTTTCTAATTCATTAGTGTCACAGCAGCAGCAGGAGGCTGGGAAACAGGTTTGAGTATTGGATATCAGTGCTCCCCTAGAGATGTGACTTTAGCAACTCAAATTGTCATTTAAAATCTAAAATTGCATCAATGAAGTATAGAAATATTTACAGGGAAAAAGAAGAGGGTGGGGAGAAGAGTTGGTGTAGCTTGCAAATGAATCTTATGCTGCAGATGAGAAGTTTGTCCCTTTTTCTCACTGAAAAAGCGATGATTATATAGGCAGTTCCACTGAGAAAGCCACAGAGGGATGGTGGGGGCAAGAGCAGGAGGATGAAAAGATGAACTCCTTTATGTCCAGTATAATGTTAGGACCTCATTTATTCACAGAAATGCAGAGTACCTCTAGAACAAGGGTGGAGGGATTACATTGCCTACAGGCAGATGCCTTGCAGTTGCAATCTCAGTTTTGTATCCTAAAGGAGGGAAACATGAACGTGTACATAGATTGATCAGCATGAGGGACTTTGTTAACAAGAGTCAGAATCATTCTGCATCTGCGGTGGTGAGCTTCTCCTTCCAGTGATTGGGAGCTTAAAGACATTAGCTGAGAAACAATAACCTGAAGACAATAGTTCCATTAAAATGGAACAAGCGTGCCTAACCCTTCTGATGTCATTTGATTTCAGTCATAAAAGAGGATACTAACCAGAGTGAAATGGCTGAAGACCTGTGCAAGATAGGGTCAGAAAGATCCCTCGTGCTGGATAGACTAGCAAGTAACGTCGCCAAACGTAAGAGCTCTATGCCTCAGAAATTTGTTGGTAAGAGTTAAACGTTTGCTGTCTCCTCAAAAAAAAAAAAAAAAAAAAACAAAACCAAAAACCATCGCATGAGATTTTAACTTTCGCTTTACGATTTTAATTTTACTTGTTTTACTAAATTTAGCTGTATCTATAGAAGCAAATACAGAGATGTGTTGGGGTAAAAAAAAACCAAACCAGTCCAAAACAAAGCAACAAAACTTCTCCAGCATACATTTCTGCATGTTTAGTTTTGCACATCTGGAGATTGTTTTTAAGTCTTTTTTCCCTACTTTTTCTAATGCTTATGAATCAGATCGCTACAAGTTCTGGACAGGCTCTGGAAGTTGCCTTAAGAAGCTGCAGATAGGAATAAATGTTTCCTATTGGGAAAGCATTTGACCACACTTTCAGGGTTATTTTATTAACATCTTGGATGACATTCAGATCAGGGCATATTGGTGTTTGCGAAAGTATCTGTGAGTACATAGTCTGGATAATATTATTCATCCCTTCATAAAGACGGTATACTTTACTTTTACAGCCCAAAATAATCATGGAAACAAATAAAACCAAGTCGGAGGATAATACCTGAAAGACCCTTGGGTACATTCTATAAACAATGCAAAAACTTCATGGCCTTTTTGCACCTAGTAGTTTTTGTCTTGACAGTGAAAAAAAGGAGGCTACATATATATTGTTCTGTTCATAAGTCTGTACCAAATAGTGGTCACATAAGTTTTGTGTGACACACAGACAGTATTTTGTCAGCTATGTAGAGTTAGTCTTACATAAATAAAACCATCGGAGATCAGAGGACAGCATCTACTCATATCTAGTCAGATTCTATGATAATTCTCTGCATGTTCATTTATAATATTCTATAGGAGACAATTAGAGAAAACTGAAGTTCTTGAAACAAAACACATGTGAAGAAGGTCTTCAGTCAAAAGTCAAGGACAAAAAAGACTAGTTTATGGGACAGAAATTCCAAATAAACCCTCTTCAATGAGAACACAAGGGTGAAAGGAAAATTAGTATTTCTGAGACAAGGAAAGGGGATGTTGCACATCAGGAGGTGCAACAGAAGGTTTGAACTGAAAGTCTAAGATTTTTTTAAAATCTAAAGGCAACAATTGCAGGAGGTAGTCAAGGCTAAGAAATGCTTATGCTTCTAAAAGGACTTAAGTTGTAGTAGAGGTAGTTACCAAAAACATATCAGCTACATGAGGCAAACATGATTAATTTCGACACCCTAGTACCCAATTGCATTAGGCAAAATACTAATTCTGTGAAAGCTCCAGAAAGACTAGAAGTATTAAAATTTGCAAGGTGCTAGCAAGTATCTTATATGCAATGTATCTGTGGGTGTGGGCTAGCTTTTTAGCTTTTTCGTTCTCCTTTTCTCTCTTCACCCTGAGAAACAGTAAAGACAGCCGGTTTAACTACGAGTTTTAGGAGGGCAGAGTTTCCTGTCAGTTATTCAGGGTGCGGTGTAGGAAGACAACCTACTGGCAGCAGATATTTATGGAAATTTGCTAAACTTCAAAAGGATGAACTTTTCTGAAAAGAAAATGCTCCCAAATCCTTTCCTTTCCAATCCTCACCTGAAGCTTCTTGTAACAGGTACATTCCTGATTAACACTAGGTTGTGCCAGATGGTCAGCAGAGCTTTTGTGCAATAAAACATGCTTATTGCTCCTGTAGTTCACTGTGTCATCCCAAATCCCACATTGAATTCCAGGGAGAAGGAGCAAATGGCACCCTTTGCATGAGGGAAAGATGATCTGCTGCTTCGCACTTTTTTCTCAAGGCTAAATTCATAACATTTCAAAACTGAGATTGTTCACCAAATTAAGCCAGTTATCTGAAAAATTCTCTATGTATTCCAAACTGGAGTAGCTCCCAGACCTGAAAGCAGAATTGTGCCATCCTAACCAGAGAGCGAGAACCGCAGGTGAGGTTGACGCATGCTTATCATGTGGAAATAAAAAGAAGTAAAGAGGGGTTAAAAGAAAGAAAAAAAAATGCACTGAGTGCATTTTTACAATTTGGTACCTCCTGCAGAACCATGAGCAGTGCAAAGCTTGAAGTGCAGCAAACCATTAGCCGTTTAATTTACTTATGCTCTAATAACCACAGAAATGAGCTATTACTTTTAATGAGTACAAGTATTACCTGCATTGCCCAGACATGGAAATGATACTTGCCTACCTCAAGTTTGTCTCTGTTTCAGGCACTTTGCTTGGGAGCAATTTCTCTTATGAGCACTTAATCCTCTTAGTCCAACTACCAATTGGTTAGGCTACATAAAGCAAAGACTACCCAAGAAACAGCTATTAAAATCATGCCTTCTGGATGCCCAAAATTTTGTGTATAATGAAGACCAGTCTCACTTCTCAGGGGTATCCAGTGCCCGTGGGATATAAATGTTTTTGACCTCATTTTTAACTCCTTGAGTCAAGGGTACATATGCTTATTAACAAGTTTTCTATATTTAATTCAAGAGTCTTTCACAGTGCGTATTTTGAATCTTTAGCCTCAAAATCTGCCTGAAGACTACAGCAGTAGAAAGCATAAATCTGGAAGAAAAAAGAATGCATCCCCATAGGGGGGTGCTCACATTGGCAGAATAATAGGGAAAGGAATTAAGAGGAAGTAGGAGCTTGTGCAGCACAGCTAGAAGGTGTCTGTACCCCCATCCCTTGTAGGAACTTACGAAATGCTTAGTGTTCCTTTCTCTGCTTGCAGAGCATGGACAAACTAGTATGAAAGCATGTCTTGTGGGAAATGTAGTCAGCAGGAATTTCTACACTTTAGCCCCATCATTGCAATAGAGTTATGCTTGATGTTTTTCGAGCTCTTCACTGACTTTGGATAGTGAATTTGACTAGAATCTGGGTGGGTAATTATTGTTAACTTAATTTGCAGATCTTTTGGTAAACTTTGCGTGCTCCTATTAGCACTTATTTTAGACAAATTAGGACTTTCCAAGGCAAGCAATGTCATTCAATGCCATAGGAAATGGTGACAGCCCCTCATAGAGAAGTTTGTGGCTTTCAGTGGATTTCCCAAGACCTGTAGAGCTAGAAAATCCATCCAGACTGTAAACAAGGTGTTATTGATCATTAATAGGAACTTGTGGGAATTTTTTAACCCTTTGCATTTGTATAATTTTATTAAGGGCCTGAAAAGAACACTGGTGCTTTACATCGTTTGAGAAGACTGTTCAGGTTCATAAAATCAACATCTGTGCATTTAAACAGTTTCTCCCACTCCTCAATTTTACCTTCTATGTTTTGCTTAGTCCTATCTGTCCTGGAATCTTGAGAAATTTTAGTGAAACTCAGGGTTCAATACTGGGGAATCTAGCTAGAGACACATAAGTGCAGTCTGAGTTTTAAAAAGTTAAAGAGTCAGTGCTTATATTCGGTATACCAAATCACAGTTGAAGTTACAAGAAGTAATCTTGCTCTATATAGGGCTTTTTACCTCCTAGGAAAAATACATTCCAACTACAAATGCTCTTAATTTTTTTTTGCATGGTTCTTGGCTGCTCCTGTACATGATAACTTTTTGACACCATAATTTCTAGAAGTGGTAGTGTGCCTGCCATGGCTAATTTAAACAAGGTGGGGAGGGGGAGAAATTGAAAAGTTAAGATTTTGTTAATTTTTGTCCAAAATTACTTATAAGCATGTCGCCAATGTGGGTTATTTGTAAGAAACTGAAGGTCTAAAACTAAAATGTATGATTTCCACTAAAAATTGTAATTTTGGGGGCAGAAAATATTGACAGTGTGCTTCATGCTCTGAAACATGAAGGCCAGGCTTGCTGTAACTGTGCTTGTCTTCACTGTCTTCACTAAACACAAAGGCATGCCTCAGTTCACTGTTTAAAAGAGAAAGAGGATGGAGCACTCAATCTTTAGCTCCTATGAGTTTCCATATAATTAGTTCCAGGATCTGTTTTTATCCATTTGCTTTTCCAAAGACCTCAGATTATTTTGTAGGTTAAAAAAAAAAAGAAAAAAACACCAACCAACTATTTTTCTGACCAGCTGTATTAAAGAACTATGAATACTTCAGGTGGTATATGACCAATTCTTTTCTTCCATGTTGCTATTCTATAAACCCATGATGTTTGGTTCCTTAATTATGTAGAAATCAACCCTCTAACTCCTGGCTGTTTTTCACTACAGGTGAGAAATGTCTGCCTGATCTTCCATACGATGCCAGCACTAACTATGAGAAGGAGAATGAGCTTATGCAGACGCACGTTATAGACCAGGCCATTAATAATGCTATCAGTTACCTGGGGGCAGAGTCCTTGCGTCCCCTTGTCCAGACACCACCAGGCAGTTCTGAAATGGTGCCCGTTATCAGCCCCATGTATCAGCTCCACAAACCTCTCGGGGACAATCAGGCCCGCTCCAATCATACATCTCAGGACAGCGCAGTGGAAAACTTGTTGCTGCTTTCCAAAGCCAAATCTGTCTCCTCTGAACGAGATGCCTCTCCCAGCAACAGCTGCCATGACTCAACAGATACAGAGAGCAATAATGAGGAACGCAGTGGTTTAATCTACCTGACAAACCACATAGGTCCCCATGCAAGAAATGGCATCTCTATAAAAGAAGAAAACAGGCAATATGATGTCTTGAGGGCAGGTACTGACAATTCCCAGGATGCTTTCAAAGTGATCAGCAGCAATGGGGAGCAAGTGAAAGTTTACAAGTGCGAACACTGTCGAGTCCTTTTCTTGGATCACGTGATGTATACGATCCATATGGGCTGCCATGGGTTCCGTGATCCTTTTGAATGCAACATGTGTGGCTACCACAGCCAGGACAGGTACGAATTCTCTTCCCACATAACTCGAGGGGAGCACCGTTTCCACATGAGTTAAAATTCCTCCAGTACAGATCTAGCCGCAACAGTTGCGTTACTGGAGCTGCATGAGCCACGACAGCAGCAAAGCACAAGTCAGCTGGACTGTAAAGGTGATGAAAGAATCAGAAGTTCAGCTATCTTCTCACACAAGAAAAGTTTTCCTTTTGGTAGCATGCATTGAATCTCAGTTTTCTAAAATGAGTACTAAAGTTTTTACTGAAAATGTTTCATCACCAAAAACCTTTAGTCATTTAAGTAGGAGCTTTTGTAGTCACATAGCTGAAAGCCCTTCCTTTAACTGATGCTTCTTGCAAACCTCCCTTGCCAAAAGTGTTAACCATGTGCAGAATGCACTATGCCAACAAGGACAAAACGGGCAGCAGTGGCCAAGCTTTCTCACTTAACACCCTGAGGTGTTAGGTCTCTTACACCAGATGTATTTTTTTTTTTTTTTTTTTTGACTTCCTGGTATTACTTGACTCTTTTGGGAAGATTAAATTCAACTAAAGATGGAGATGCTCACCTCAGATGATTTCATAGTCAGCTGGGGTGGGATGGAACCCTCCAGCCAGAGGGTTCTGAGTTGCTTTGGTGGTAAATGTAGAATGTTTCCACCTGCAAGGGTGCTGCCTTGTTTGTGTCACTGGGCAGGCAGGCAGGTATGTGAAAGACAGAAGGAACACCCTTGTAATATACCCTGTAAAGTATGAACTGCATTTAATGTATAGAAAAAGGGTATTGTTGGCTCTTCTTTGAATAAATATTTTCTCTCCCTACCCAATGAAACCCCATTTTTCATTAGAGCAGCCCCTCTTTTCTCTGCATAAAGAAGTTACAATGTATTTAATTGTTCTTTCTTTTTTAAGTTTTAGTTATTTAGAAAAATATGATGTACAGTTGAGAAAAGCACTAGCTAGAAATATGTGTGGGGAAAATCTCTTTACGCACATTTTTCATCTTTTTTAAATGTCTGAAAAATTCCCAAACGTCCCTCTTACATATAAAAAAAAAATATTTTGCTTGCACAGATGTCCTCTTGTAGATTCTGTGGCCCTACTCCTAAGTGTTGCACTTAATTATTTTTAAAGCACTGACCTGAATTAAATCAGCCAGTCAAAATTTGTAGCCTTGTCCTTTCTTCCTGGCACTTGCTGTTTAATGAAGGACCAAGCAATGCAAAGGTGCTGAGAACCCTGGCTTCCTATTCAACAAATCATTTCACCATGTACTTTAAGTTACTTTTACCTCAGTGGAACTAATCTTAAGGTTAAATAAAAAAGTGTTTTGTTGAATGGAGACCAGAGACTGCAGCACTTGCAGAGTGTAGTCAAGTCCACCACTCCATGGTGGGTTCTGCTACAGACACTGTAACTTCAGTTAGAATAAAAATTTCCAACTTTAAGAATACAAGATCTAACCCCAAGCACAGCTGATGTAAGAAAATACCTTTTTAAAAGGCTTTTACTTAACTTCCTCTTCCAAATAGTTCATTCCTCTTCCGGAGCACCCTCGTACTTTAAGACTGAATAAAAAAATTTTTGCAGCTGCCTAAAAATCTGTCATTGGTGCTGCAAAACCTCCAGAGCAATATGCATAAAAATAACCCATCTTATTAACTTAATCTAGAAACACTTCCACTCTGCATAATAAATGGATAGCCTGCAATAAACACAGCCATATAACCAACAAGACCGGCAGTCGTGCCATACAGGTACATGTTCTCTGTTCACAAGTGCATGCGAACACCTATATTTATTATAAAAGAAAGATTTGTTGGAACCATGAAAGCTTATACCCCAGCAAATTTGGACTGATATATGTAGCTATATTTGATATACGTTTCCTATATACACAAACTATTACAGGCACACAGAGTTCCTTCTTCTGCTTTCACTTTTGCAGGTGTAAGTCAGGGGCAACAACACTGAAGCTAGAGGAAAGATACTGATGAAATAATGACTTACAAATACGTGCTTTTACAGTCTCATGTCTCAGCTTCTCATGCCAGCTAAGACATTTACCTCAAATGGCACATGGGCACTGAAGTGTTTTTGCAATGAAAAATGCAGTGTGCATGCCTATTTCATAGCTTTGTCACCAGATGTGAAACTTTGTGTATGAACATCTGTAGACTGATGCATGTACCCACAACGGTGGAAGCAAATTACTAGCACATTAGGTAGGCTGGTGCATGGAGGATGACCAATGACACCCCCCCCCAATGGCCCCGAACAAGTAGTGTAACTACAGGCCCAAAGGTTGTCACCTCTACTTCTGTATTATAACTCAGTTGCCTTAAGTGATGTTATCGCTTATTTCCTTCCAGCCTGAGACACTGTGCAGGGGGTGGGCATAGGGAATTGTGCCCCAGCTATTGTTTTATCATCAATGCCTGCTATACATTCAGCTTCAAGGCAGATTGTGCCTGGCAAGGAGGTATTACCAAATATTTTTATAGGAATGACCTGAAGAGGACCTTCAAGGGGAGAGCTTACAGTGATGAGTCCCCTTCATTTTATTTTCTTTTTAATGAAGTTGAAATGGGTTCATTTTTTTCATAGCTAGTAGGGATACAGTCAGCTGTTCTTACCCCTCTCCACTTTTGATTGATACCAACCAACAACAGACCAGGTAATTTCCCAGTCCTGCTGCAATGTCCCATCTGAAGCCAGATGTCGGCTGTACAGAAATATTCCACTTTTATTGCTCTTACACCTCTTTCCTACTGTTCTTAGATTTAGGACATGGTATACCCCATGCCATAATATTTTTAAACCTTCATTTTAAGACACCCAAGCTATAAAGGGGAGGGGACAGAAAATTACTCAGGTGGTTTTATTTCTTTGCTTTTACTAAAACCAACACAAATAAAGCCACATTCATTAACCGGGTAAGCAAGCATAGCTCCAGTGGAGTTTCAGGCTGCCTTGAACTTAGCTGTTAACTGTGATTTCTGATCACTGGGTAGATTCACTGCCTTCACAACATCTCTGTGCACACACACATTTGTAGGGGTTTCTGTGTCTCTTTTCTTGTCGACATGCACATGCCCTGTCTGTGGTTTTGTGTATCATCATTAATATTTTATACACATATGTACATGTATATATATCTAAAATGGTTCATACGACATGATAAGGCACTGTCAATCACAGTGGGTTTGTTTTCTGCGTCTGGAATTTTCTTATTTATGTTATAACAGAATATGTTGATGTTGTATATTAAACAGTACAGTAGTATAAGTAAGTATATAAAGACAGTGTATCAGAGGGCATATAGTCTAAAGGCAGGAGCAAACAGCATTCTTTGTTCATGAAGGGGCATTTATAGTTTTGCCTTTTTTATTGTTTTTGTGGGGGGTTTGTTTTTCTTTTTTTTGCACAAAATCATCTTCAATTTCTTTAGAAACAAGTGTTGCAACAATTTTATTTATGACCATATGTAAGGCATGAAAATAGATGTTTTGTGTGTGTGTGCATTGAAACGAACTGTGCCCTCAGAAAACTAGTTTAGTGTAATCTCCCTTTTTCTCTTTTTTTTTGCTATGGTGCAATACCCTGATATGATTTAGCTGAACCCTTAAATGAGTAAATATGGTGAATGGCTTTAAGATTATCTCTGTTTTAAAAAGTAAAAAGTACCTGCTTCCCAGCCCTTCCCCATACACTGCCTTTTCTAATAGAAAAGTTGTATTTACACATTTCTCTTTTTTTTTTTCCCCCCTGTGATTTTATATTGTAACTTCATTTTTCTTTGGGAGCATTGTATTTGAAAAAAAAAAAAAGAAAGAAAGAAAAGAGCAATTTCATAAAATTTGGAAATGTTATTAAATTATGCCTGCAAAGTGAGGTGTATCTTTTAAGACAAGAGAACATGGTGAAAAACCCAAATGCCAGAACATTCTGTCACTCTCTTAGTGAGTGAAGAAGTTGTTTAGTACAGCTGGAGGCCCCGTGTGAATGTCTGGGCTGGTGCTTGGGGGGTGGGGGGGCAACATATGGTGAGATAACCTATGGGCAGTCAGGGAGCACTGAGTACCATGCACGGTACCTCAGCCTCCACTGCCATGCCTATAGCTCACATCACGGTGAGCTCACCCTCACAACCTATCATCTGTGGCCACAAAAAGCCACTCTGTGTCAGTTGCCCTGCACTCACGAGCTGTGTGAAGTGGCCTTGCTAAGACAGCTCCAGCTGAAGACCAAGTCCTACCGAATCCAATGTCTTATGGCTACAGAGATGACTGGGGGGCTGGAGCAGCTCTCGTGTGAAGACAGGCTGAGAGAGCTGGGCTTGTTCAGCCTGGAGAAGAGAAGGCTCCAGTGAGACCTTAGAGCATCTTCCAGTGCCTTGAGGGGGCCTTACAAGAAATCTGGAGAGGGACTTTTTATGAGGATATATGTAGAGATATGACAAGGGGCAATGGCTTTAATCTGAAAGAGTAGATTTACTTTAGATATTAGGAAGAAATTCTGTACTGCAAGAGTGGTGAGGCACTGAAACAGGTTTCCCAGAGAAGCTGTGGTTGCCCCATCCCCAGACATGTTCAAGGTCAGGTTGGATGGGGATTGGAGCAACCTGGTCTAGTGTGAGGCATCCCTGCCCATGGCAGAGGGGTTGGAACTAGATGATCCCTTCCAGCCTAAACCATTCTATGATTCTATATTGGCTGCTCCTATGCAGCACATCCTTGGCCACAAAACACATACAGCTCCTGTGGGCAGCTGACTTTGAGGAGGTTGCTTCCTTTCCAGCCCTTTCGTTTTACCCTTCCCTCTCACCAGCCAGCCAAAGTCATTACAGAACACAATTACTTCTGCATGTAGAGTCATGGTAATTCAAAATAAACCACTGAGAAATTATTTCTACTATTTGCCATAACAAAGGTGATTTCTCTGCAGGTGTCCCTGTTTCCTTCAGATTCCAGTACAGTAAATTTCACATCACATATTTAATGCAAAAAACGAATCACTCTTTTGCATAGAAAAAACACCATTTATAAAGTTTTAGAAATATTTCCATTAACAAAACTGTATTACTATGAACAAAATTAGATTAAAAAAACCAAGCAGGCCTCTAATGGCATCGCAATCAATTCTTTTAGAGGTCCCCAAAGCCTAAATTTCCTTTATGTTACTGTGATAAGGTTTCATCAGAAACTATCACTACTTTTCTATAAGAAAGAACTTTTAAGAATCCTAATTTTTTTGTTCATCGTAGCTAGCTCTCAGTAAATGGAGTGAAATACAAATTTCTGTTGCAGGTGGATTCTTCTGCAAAGTAAATATGGCCTGTTAAATAATTGATCATAGTAGTAATAATTAAATCATCATCATCATCACAAAAGTAAACCAAATGTAATAGTCTCAATCGATGTTATTAAGTCCTTGAACTAAAGTAGAGATATCCACAGATTCAAATGCAGGTTTGTGTACCTAAAAATCTATTCTGGCTATCTATCTAATAAGTTTCAAAGACTTTCTTAAAGTCATCGTGTTTATATATTCTTCCTACTGCAATAGCTTGCTTAAATGACATCAGAAATGGTGGTAGGCAACAAGGTACAAATCATTATATAGACACAAACATACAACTAGCAGGGATGAGCGCTTTCAGCCTCAAGCCTCCAGACAGACTTCCCAATCCATGTATGAGCATCTAAACACCAAAATAGCATTAACATGTGCTCAGCAGCCCTTTTGTAGTCAGTCTTTGAAATCAAGAAACGTACTAAAACACACAAGATTCCTTTAGTAGATATCAAAATGAGAACTTGGTGCCAGACCTGGAGCACACAGACCTGATAATGTCACAGTTTCCCTTTTCTGGGAGACGGGGGAGATCATTCAACATCTTATTTAGGGAAAAGGGATTGGTTACAAATGCTCCTGACTGCTGGTACACCAGGGGTATTGCCCTGGTAATGCAGCTTGGGAGATGGTTGAAAATCAAGGAGAAGCTTCCACTGGAAGGTTCACTCTCCAGCAGCAGGAGCGATGCTTTGAAAGCTGACAGTGGTGCAACTGGAAAACCAAAGTGTCTGATTTCTGTAAAAGCTGTTCCTGCCTGTCCTGTGGTCCGAGATCCGGGGCATCCTTCCCTGCTGCGGGCCAGCCAGGCTGCGTCCACCACCAGGAAACACTGCCAGCTTCTTTTATGGAAGGAGAATGCTGCATGAGAACGAACTCTGGTCCAAAGACAAAACCCCTCAGACGTGGCCTGAGGAAGGCGGCAGAATCCTTTATCTTGACAGGAGCTCCATTATCTCAGTTTCTCAACTTTAATTTTTGATGCATCTTTTCTCTGGCTATGCAGACTGAATTTTCAGGGCTGCTGCACATGCAGTGCTCTGCAAAGCCACTGTCAGCTGCACACACACAGCGCTTCTGAAACCCTGCCTCAACTGCCACATGGTGGGGACTCAGGAAACAGGAGGGACAAGAATTTGTGGAGTTTCACTGAAAATAGGATAGACGAGAGTGAGGAATCCAAAGCCAGGCTTCAGACAGCAGAAGGTCTGCACTTGTAAATGGAAAAAGGATGCAGCGAGCACGGCTGAAACACAGCACTTACTGAATGAACAGATCCATGTTAACTGCAGAGGGACTTTTGCTACATTTAGCACTAAAACATTTTATTCTTACGTATTTTTTTCACACAAGGTAAGGTCTCGCTGCTTCAAAGCCCGTCCCAGAACACGGAACAATTCCCAGTTTTATCTATCCTGACCACACATAGGAACCATGTGAGTGATAGAGGGCAGCTGCTGCTGTTGCTGCCACTGGTGGTGGCTGCAAATCACACAAACCAACGCCTTCCTGTCCCTTGGGAGAGAAGTGAAGGTTCTGGTTTGTAAGCAGTTAGAAAAGAAGAAAAAAAAAGAAAGCAAGCAGAAAAACCCATCAACACCTTGCAGCAGACAGTGAGCCCGGGCTGGCAGGGTGAGGAAGTTAATCAGCCCCAAGCAGGCTGTTCGGGATGAGGCCAAACAGATGGCTCGTCTCTGAAACGGCAAAACGGGAAGCAGATGTGGCCACCGCTTCTCCCCATGCATAACTGGGAACCAGCCGGTTGGTGAGGAAATTTGCATAACAAGGATAATTTGGTATCAAAACTGTCCCTAGAAGTGATCTGGATGGATCCGGGCACAGTTGACAGTTTTCACTTCTTGTTTCCCACTCAGTGTTCGACCAGATTAAACTTGAATTCTGAGCCTCCTGTTTGCCTGAGGTGGCTCCCAGATGTGGTAGGGAAACCTGCGCTGCAGGCAGGGGAGCTGAGCAGGCCTCTGTTGGAGCTTTCAGGGCCATAACCCCTGATCTCTGTTCAGCCAGTTGAAATTGTAGGGAGTAATTTCAGTGGGCTCTGATTTTCAATTTAAGGCCATGAACTTTATGTCACCCTGTGAATGAGCAGCAAAACCAAACCTGAACTAACAGCCTCTGTCTGCGTGCCACTGAAATGCATGGAGCCTGGATACAGCCACAAGGTTGTAACCTGCAGCTAAAAAAGGCTCGTTACAAAGGTGAATGCCCTTTGTAAGTTCTTTCCTACCACGAGCAGAGCCACAAGCCCCGGAGGAGCCCAGCACCTCACCCCGCTGCCCCGGGGAAGTGGGACTGGGGAGATCTGGCTGTAGAACCTCTCCAACCTGTTAAGAGCCTTTCCACCCACCGATGCTGCACTAAAAACCTTTACCAAAACCCTGGGAAAACACCATGAATAGTGAGGGGGCAGTTTAACGTGTGAGTACGATGTGCTACAAGTAAAGGAGGGGTTTCTTTATTCTACTTCTACCTATTTTGTTTCAAAGGATATAGTAATGTCTATTTGATTACAGCTTTAACTGTATAGAGTTCCTGTTACACTGGCAAGGACTAAATATACTTCAGCCTTAATACATCATTTAATTGATAATAATGTGATTTAATTAAGAATAATGTCATTTACATTTAATTTATCTAAAACAGAGATCCAAATTGCTCTTAACATTGAGGGTTCAAGTCTGGATTCAAAGACTCGGGCCCTCTTTCACTGATAGCTTTAGTGCACAAAAAAGTACCTCCATCATCCCAAGGAGACTCCTGCATGCAGCCATGGGACTGAATACAGGCTTACTCTCTATTGTGTTGGGAAAAAAGAAGAAGGAGTAAATACTTGCTGAAAACACATCTGCAGGCACCAACAGAAGCACTTACTTCTTTTTCACCACAACACATACCCCACCTCAGCCCTACTCTGAAACATTCACAAACTCTTTATTTTTGCATCGCATCCAGTCACTCAGCTCTAGACTAACACTATATATAGTATAATATTTGCATAGTCTACCAAACGCACATGGGAAATGCACTTAACACATGCATGCATGAGGGGGGTTTTTGGACTCATTAAATATTGGTACAAATTAGAATGATTACTTCTGCTTTGGAAACATCTGTCTCACTATCCCTTTGTTAATGTAAGTGGGCTAAGACAAAAACCACTTTTATAAGGTCTAATGCTGATACCATGATAGTACCTGGCA
>JANRGW010036363.1:0-55328 GCA_024733675.1 Psilopsiagon aymara | reverse complement strand
GGGTACAAGCATTGGGGGGGGGGAGGGGACACGAGCACCCCATGGGTCATGGGGCCAGCTCCCCTCACCTCTGCCATCTCAATTTTGCCATCAGCATTTCTGTCATACTTGTGCATGAACTCCTTCATCTTGTCGCTCAAATTGTCTTTCTTTGAGTCCTGCCAGCAAGGGGAGGAGATGAGAACATTTATCCCCCCTCCCCATGAAAGCATATCCCCCTTTTTGCTCCTGGAGGTGCCCTGGCCCAGCTCTTAGGTGCCATTCCCAGAAGAGATGGGACTGATGGGAGCCTGAACCTTCAGGAAAGAGGGAACAGGGGAGGGAGAAAGCAAAACCAGGAGAGGCCCTTACCACACTCACTCCCTTCCTTGCGCTTTCCAGCTCCTGGAAGAAGTTTTCCAGCTCTTTGCCTTCAATGTAGCCATTTCCTGAAGAAGGAAAAGAATACAGTAAGATCTCCCTGGTGTCAGAAGGATGTTTCAGGGGGATGCAGTGCTTCTTCCCCTCTGCATGGGGACATGGCTTCATGGTGACTGTGGCGGCAAAGAAACTGATGCCTAGTGTGGTAAGAACATGGTGGTGGCTGAATTTGCAGAGAGCCCCATTCAGGGGGACAAAGTTGTTGATGTGTTCCCTGCACCCAGGTGAAAGGCATAGGGGACTTTGTCCCTGTCCCCATCCCCATCCTAGTGTTTAGTGCGTTTTCTGCATCTCCTGCTTTAACTGTGTGTTTTAACTAAATCTCTTCATACACCTTGAGCATCACCTTCAGGCTCCCCAGCACCGTCTTCTCCCCTCTGCAATGCAGCGGCTGGGAACACCCCATCCATGTCCCATCTAGAAGCTCCTGGGGCAGTCCCAGGACACCTTCCTCTTAATGACCGCATCCCGATGGATAAACAACATCCTTCCCAGGAGAGGATGAGGGGCTTGGGCAATGGGGTGCTGGTGTGAGCTGCAGTGGGGCTTGGCTTTCTGCTGCTCTTCCCATGGGCTTTGCTTCTGCAGACATGGGAGAGCCACAAACTCCTTTCAATTAAGTTGGGATATAAAAATCAGCAATTCTGATGTGGAAGGAAGGATAACACCAAGAAAAGCCACGGCAGGCAGCTGGAGTTCCTCCAAGCAGCAGCTTGGACAGATCTGATCCATGTCTTTGGAGTGGCAGGGTGCGGGGAAAATCCTCTCTAGAGTCCATGCAGCTGCACTGTGGAGCCTCCCTGCCATCACAGGCACCCAAAGGGACACTTCTGGAGCCTTAAGGGAAGCAAGTGAAAGCCCTATCGGAGCTTAAGGTACAGGGAAGTGTTTGAGTGAGAGATCTGTCAGCAGTGGGATGAACACCGGTCCCTCTATCACCCGCTTCCTATCGTCAGAGGAAAGCAGCTTAGGCTGCTGGAGTTCCCACCCGATGTTGCAGAACATCGTCCTCACCAAGACCACCACCTCCTGTGGCACCCACCATCACCTGGCCACCCACTCTGCCCTGGGACACAGGCCAAGCTGGGTCCGTGGCTGCCTCTGTGTTTCGGAGATGACAGAGCACCTCCGAGGGACATGCTGCAGGAAGGCAGCCAGACACCTACCGCAGGAGCTGCTGATTCCCAGACACCTACCCCAGGCGCTGCTGATTTCCGCTGGCTGCCACAGTCCCACTGTGCTCAAGCCCTAAGCTGCTGCAGTGCCAGCTCCAGCGGTGACAGGGACAGCTGTGCTCATGTCCCTGGGGCTGCAGGAGGGACCCCGACGGGGTGGCTGGGAGAGCACCAAGCACAGGATGAGCTCTAGCTCCAGCAGCACAGCCAGGGATGTTGTGTGACGCAGTTCCCAGGAGGATTTTGGTTCCCAAACCCTTCCCCAGGGATAGGGACATGGGGAAGAAGCTTTCTCCTGGGCTGCTCATCCCAGCGGGATAAGCCTCCTTCATGGCACCACAGCACTGGAATAAACTGATTTCCCACCAAAACGATGCTGTTTTTGGCATTTCTGCCCCCCTCACCCCTCTTTTGAGGGCTGGCAGCAATGGGAACCCGGAGGTGGCATGCCCAGCTGCGACCCCGTGGGGTCATGGCCGTTGCCACAGCATCCCCGCGGAGAGGTTTTGTGGGGCTGGGTGAGGGGGATGGAGAGCTCCAGCAGTGAAGTGGCCATTTCTCACCCAAACCCTCAGTCGCTCACGTCCTTAGTGTAGGGGAGGGTGCAGGGACCGCGATGATGGCCGCGCTGTCATTCCTTCCCTCCCCACCTCCAGGCATCCCAGGTGCCAAGGACAGGCCTCCACGGAGGCGGGGGGGAGGGCACCCCGGGAAGGGCAGAACCCCTCTACCAGCAAGCAGAGGTGATGCCAATCCCGAGCGATCTTGGGCTCTTGGGGGATGTGCGATGGACCCGTGGCAACCCCGGGCTCAAGGGCCCACGGGCGGGGCGGGGGACTCACTCCCGCAGGGCCTGGTGCCGGAGCTCTCCATCCCCCCCCGACGGGACGGCCCCGGGGGACGCCGGTAGCCTCCCCGGTCCCGGAGCTCCCCTCGATGTGGCTGCATCCGGAGGCTCCGCGGGCTCTATCTCTCTGAACTCCCCACGATGGAGTATCCGAGAACTCTACATCGTGTCCCTCCGCGCCAGCGCTAAGGGGGATGCTCAGCCCGGTGCTCTCTGCGCCGGGGCGGGTAACGGCGGGTCCCCCGTGCCCCGGGACTGACCGTCTGCGTCGAAGTGTCGCCAGACGTCGAGGAACTGGGACGCCGTGAGCTCGGCCAGGTAGAGGTGAGGGGCCTGCTGCGGACCGGCCATCTCCCGCTGTCGTCGCCGTCGCCCCCGCCGCCGTCGCTGCCCCGGCACCGCCGCCGCCGCTGCCCGCCGCCGCCTTTTATACCCACCGCCGCCGCCTCCGCCTGCCGCCGCCAGGAGGCGCGCTGACCCGGGACAGCGGGCGGGCACGGGGAACGGGGTGGGGGAGCTGGACCGCGGGGTGGGAGAGGACGCACCGGGACACTCCGGGACGGAGGGACACCGGGACAGAAAGGGAGGAGAGAGGGGACCAGGACACACCGGGACATACCGAGACAGCGGCGAGGGCGAGGGGGGGGAACAGGACCGGCATAGAGACAGCGGGACAGCACGGGGGGGCCGGTACACCGTGACAGAGAGACAGTGGGGAGGTGGGACCGGGACTTACCGGGACTCACCGGGACAGCGGAACGCAAGAATGCCTGGGCACCAGGACAGAGAGGAGGGAAGTGGGACCGAGACAAGGGCACCGGGAAGGTGCAGGGGGACCGGGACACCCAGACACCGAACAGCAGCACGGCAGTGCAGGGGACGACAAACACCGGGACAGTGGGACAGGAGAAGCTCGCTGGGTAGATGGGACCGGGACAAGGGCACCGCCACGACGGCGGGCATCGGGACAAAGGGACAGCACCCCCACAGTGGGAGCAGCCAGCTCCCTCTCCTGCCTTCTCACTTACCCTTGTCCTATGTCACCTGCTCTGCCCGATGTCACCTACCTCTGTACTGACACGTAGCCCTACCTTGTCACCCTGCCCTGCTGCCTCCTCCTGGTGCCTGTCACTCCATCCCTTCCCCAAGTCCCTGCATCCCTTCCTAAGCCATCCAGCCCTGCCTATATCACTCAGTCCTCATCCCCATCACCCAGCCCTATCCCTGCCACCACATCTGTGCCCCGTGTCACTGCATTTGTGTGCCTTGTCACTGTCTCCCTGGGCTCCTGAAGGCAGCTTTCATGGACCATGATCTGCTGGTCCCAGGAGGATGAGCAGGGCAGAGGCAGTGCCACCAAAGGACCACGCGATGGCCACAGCAGGGCTGTCAACCCCAACCCAGGGCTGGGGAGAGGACACAGAAGTAGGACATCACCCCCAGGATATCCCCCCATCGTTTGGAGGAAAACCCAAGGAGCCTTCAGATCGAGGTTTTGCCATCCCTATTGGAGGGTGTCTCCTTGGAGGGATGGGAGCAATGCTCAGCCGAAAAAGGGACATTTCTCACCCTGGCTCCCGGTTCATTGTGGGAATTTCTTTTCCCAAGTTTTCCCAGATGGCAGGGAAATCTCCAGGCCCAAGCAAACAGCTACATCAGAGGTTTGTCACCGGCTTCAGTGCAGCCTGCCCAAGGGAACCGTTGCCATGGCTACCCGGGGCGAGGGAGGGTGGGAACTGATAAATCCAGATCCAGTGCAACGGCTCTGCCGATGGAAGTGCTTCATTAAGGATGGGAAGGCAGCAAGGAAGTTCAGAGCAGGGATGTAATTGGCAGAAGGCAGCTGCTTCGGTGCCAGCACTGATGCCTCTTGGCTAGGAGAAAAGGGGGTGCTTGCTGCTCCCTTAGTGTCAGAGAGAGCAGGCGTGGAGAGAGTGGAAGGGCTCACTGCCAAGGAGGTGGCCCCAAGCCTCAGTCTAACACCATAGGAAGCTGGAGCAGGGCAGGATGTCTGACTCTGGGCATGGGAGGAGAGCCATGCTGAGCCAGAGAGCAATGAGATGGCTCTTTCCTCCTGCACAGCACAGCCTTCAAGCACACTCAGGGACACTCAAAGGACTAGATATTCAGCTGACATTTACTGAGGTCTGGCACAGAGATGAGCCCCCAGATCTTCTTTTTCTTATTGGAGCTTGATTTTCCTCAGCAGAACCCATTTCTTTGCTCTTCCACTCCCTCCAGATCAAAGTTTTCCTGGAGCTCAGGGTAGACACTCACTACCACTGCAGCGTTTAAGGACAAGTCCCCAGCTGTGCTTGGGCCGGGGAGAGAAGGGGCACAGGGGTCCCCATTACTGCTCCGTCACCCACTCTGCAGAGAGCAGAGCCCCAACCCACAGCAGGGATCACTCTGGGTCAACAACCCATCACAATCACGCTGCTCCAGGACACCCAATTCTGCTGATGAAGACCTGAAGTTGCTTCCGTTTGGCACCTAGAAGCCTGCCATTTTCCTGCATGGAAGTTCAGCCACAGCCAGCAGCACGAGGGGATGTCCCCTCTGCTGAGGAACAGGCTGTATGGTTTCCTCCAGCCTTTACCCGTGTCCTGGCTCTTAAACCAGCTCCTACCGGCAAGCACTACCAGATTTTGGAAAGAATAGACAATTTCACTGCTTCCAGTGTCAGGCTTTAATTCATCAACAAACCAAGACCATCTCACTGCTGTGCCTTGCACTGCTCCCCCTTGCTCTGCCTACTCAGCATGGCAGGCAACAGCTTAATTCCTTCCAGCATATGAAATCCCCGCAGTGAAAATTTTAAGCTTTAGAAAGAACAAAAACTAACCCCAAACCCAAAATATCCCACTACCATAGCAGAAAGCCCTTGACTCAACTGCAGATTTTCAGTGAAGAGAAACCTTTAAGGAAATTTTGATTACTTGAAGCTTAGCATATGTTCAGCTGCTGAACTGAGAAAGATAACAGTTTTTAAGAGCTTTCTGGTTTGCTTTTATGTGTAAAAGAGTGCAAATGTGAAAAAAAGAGCCTGGGAAACCAAGCTTAGCAAAGGAAATGGGATGGATCTCAGAGTCGCATCTTTTAGGGAGATTGCAGGGTTGTTTCTCAGATAACACTAACTTTTACTTAAAAATGCATGGGTGAGGGACCTGGGCAGGGGGTTGGGGTGGGGGTAGGTGTTAGTCTGGAGAAAGCTCAGGGAGGACCGTATCACTCTCTGCAACTGCCTGAAAGGAGATTGTAATGAGGTGGGGGTCAGTCTCTTCTCCCACATAACAAGGGACAGGACAAGAGGAAACAGCCTCAAGCTGCACCAGGGGAGGGTTGGACTGGAGATGGGGAACAATTTCTCTTGGAAGAGTGTTCAGGCATTGGCATAGGCTGCCCAGGGAAGTGGTGGAGTCACCGTTCCCAGAACTGTTCACAAACCATGCAGATGAGGCCCTCTGTGACATGGCTTAGTGGTGGCCTTGGCAGTGCTGGAGAATGGTTGGATCTGATTATCTTAAAGCTTTTTTCCAACCTTACTGATTCTGTGATTTTATGATATCATCCAGCCAAGTGCTGGATCTGGTGTTTTTCCTCTTGCCATCACCCTTTTATGTGAATCACAGACAAGGGCATCCCTAGAACACCTCCATCTTCTCCAGGGGACTGGAAGCAGGAGGACCCCATGACCTGAGAAATTTTCTGTGGATTGATGAGCAAGCCAAAAGAAAGGGCTGGCTCACAGAACCATGGCTGTGAGAGAGAGAGAGAGAAAGTGGAGCTGTGCCAGCTCTGCCCACACTAAATAAGGCTTCTATGGGTTCCCCTGCCATGGGTCCCCCTGCCATGGGCATGGCAACAAGGGAATGCCTACAGTGGTGGCATTCACTAACCAGGCAGCACCTGAGCTTATTGGTACCTGCAGTACAAGGATCAGTCATGCAATTTGGGGTTCTTTTTGCACTTTACACTATTTTTAGCTTTTTATGCATCTTTCAGCTTACTCCTATGACCACAACAACTTGAATTTCAGCAGTAAATAAATGGCACAGAATACAGGAATGAAAAAACCTGACGTCTCAAAATCTACTAATTTCAGCCATGGATGATTCCAGAAAGCAGCAAGAGAACTAAGTAAAAGGCACAGCACCAAAGAAAACATGTCCTGCCTCCAGCACAGATGACCTGCTGCCCTGGCACTGCCACAGCCCATCGCACTTTTTAGCTGCTCAAGAATTAGTTGCAATCCTTTGGTCCTCCAGGTTTTTTTTTCAAGAGTCCATTGGCTTAGTGGGATCAGTAAGAAATACCTGTGCAAAGCACTAGGGAAATGTTGGTCCTGCTGATGCTGAGTTTGAGCACTGGTTCCTAAGGACTGCCCTTCAGCATGGGGGGTTGGATACAGGCGTACAGAAAAGCAACTCCTTCCTTCCTAATCCATGGTATTGGCATAGCAAACAAAAACAGTTTCAGGAGCACAGCAGGTTTTATTTCCTTCCAGTTTCTCCTTGTCTGCCTGGCATCACTGTATATCAGCATTTGAAATGCATTAGCTGTAAAAAACACCTAACAGTAGGATTAAGAGTATCTCCAAAGCCAGATGACCCCTCTCTCCCCCTAAAGCATAGCAAGACCCCTTCCAAAGTCCCCAGGACATCTTCTTTTTCATTTACAGGGATAAAATCAGGATGTTCATGCAGAGTTTGAACAGTACAAGTTGCCCTTTCACAGCAGAAAGAAGAGCCCTCAAGTGTTTAAGAGTTGAAATGCTATTTACAAAATAGTTCTTTTAAACAAGACACAATTTGAAAAAGATTTCATCACAGGGCAAAGTTCAGTTTAAGTTTTCAGCTGTATTTAAATTTTATTTGGGTACAAGTGCATGGTATGGGTTCCATACTGCCTCTGGCACAGCTGGAGCAGACCCAGTAGACCAAAAGCAGGTGCTGAGCTCCTCATCAGTGCAAGAGCAGATGTTTTGGATGCTTCCCTTCACATTGCAGTCCAGCCTGACTGGATAATGAATGAAGGCTGCTCAAATCCCAGCCTCAGCTACTCTGCTCTCTAGCTGCACAGCTGCCTTCCACTCATCCTTGAGAGACTCTGTATTTACCAAGTATTACATGAATGTGAAGCACCATTTCCTAGGAACAGGAAATTACTTGCTCTCCCTCTACCCTGTAACAAGCTCATACTGGGAACAAGTCTGAAAAGGGAGCAGGTAGAAGTGGCTCCTTCTTGCTCTGCACATCTGCCACTTTTCATATTTCACTGCTTTCACAGCCACTATTGAGGACCACTTCAGTGCTGCTAGATATGAAAAGCTTCATGGAAGAAAGAGGTGGACTTTCTTTCCTTCCACATACTACCACCAAAGCTCTGGTCCCTGAGACTGTCTTGACAGTCAAACCCATCAAATGGAAAGAGCTGCTGTCTCAGAGGGTTCCTCCAAGTGCTAGGAGCTGCTGACCAAGTGACTTTGCCAGTGAGTAGCGCACAGGCAAGGAATACTTCCCCTTCACAGGTCCTCAAGACCAGTTTGGGCAGATTCTTGTCAGGTCTGAGCACAGGTATCCCTGCCCAGATGAGAAGAGAATAGAGTGGCCAGTCCACAGTTTCTCCTGTACCTGAAGTGCTACCATTTAATGCAAACACGCATGGCTCAACTCTATTCCTCCTGGAGGAAACATCTGCATTGTTAATACAACAAACAGCTCACACTACTAATTGCAGCATAAGGGCTTCGAGCAAATACCCATCTGGAATAAAAACTCACCAGGCCACAAAGTCCTGAAGAAATGTCACAGAAGGCTGAAGGCTGTGATGGAAGGCAAATATCAGTGGTAAACAACTGATCAGCTAAATTTAGGAAGGCAGACTGGAGCTCTCCTTGACCAGATAGGTGTCTTCAGTTCAGACCATTGTGTCAACTGAAAACATTTAACTATGAGTGATGAGCTTTACAGAGAGTTCCAAGATAAATGAAGAGAAAAAGGTTACCTAATAATTACAGCCACTGTTCTACATCCAGCTGCATCCACAGCTCAGCTTGACCTTTGGAGCAACAATGAATAACACACTGTTCTGGTGCTATTCACCTTTCCTTGACAGATCATCACCACGCTGGTAAAAGAGATCCTGGTGGCCTCTCTTATTTGTCTTTTACTCGCTGCTAAGCTCAATTTCTTCATGTAAGGGACCAGGATGGTCAGAAAGGTATCATAGCTGTTACAAAATAATCCCCACTGTAATCTCACATCACTAAACTCCACAAACCATCGGTGTTCCAACACAAACCTGGTGCTTCAGGGACTGCAGCAGGGCAAAGGTGGGGTGAAACACTGGATCAAACTGATCTCTGCTTTGAGACACCAAAAGGTAACTGGTATCCAGTACCAGTGGCCCAAGCTGCTGATCTCCAAGGCATTCAGAAATAGAAGGATCAAAACCAGGCCAAGTTGGACGTGGACCCTGTTTCCAGCTTGCCTGATTTTACATGGTGCATGGATAAGTCATGCTGCTTTCACCCCCTTTAAAAAGGGGCAACAAGGTACAAAATGGAGCAGAGAAGTGTGAGGGGATGCTGGCAGCATGCTCTGACAGCCAGTCATGAAGAGCCAAGAAGAGGGTAAAGAGAAGGCTTTTGGGGGAGGCCTTCTGGGATGGAAAGGGACCACCACCCCACACATGAGGATGCAATGTTTTCCCAAGCTGGAAAAATCATCTGCAATTATAGAATCATCAAGTGGCTTGGTCTGGAAAGGACCTTGAGATCCACCTAGTTCCAAATCCCTGCCATGGGCAGCGATGCCTCACACTAAACCATGTCACCTAAGGTTCTGTCCAGCCTGGCCGTGAACACTGCCAGAGATGGGGCATTCACCACTTCTCTGGGCAGCCCATGCCAGGGCCTCACCACTCTCACAGTAAATTACTTTTTTCTTGTATCTAACCTGAACTTCTCTTGTTTAAATGTAAATATATTGTCCCTTGTCCTGTTGCTGCAGTCACTGATGGAAGAATCCCCTTCCAGCACCCTTCATCTGCTTTGCAGCATGGCTTGTATACAGGTCCTCAGCCAAAACTCAGTCTTTTTGTGGTCTTCCACTGGCTTCAGATCAGGCCTTACTGAAGCATGCCCAGCAGGCACCACGCCTTGTGACCAGCTCTCAATCTAGGCCATGACATAGGGGGAGCAAACACAGAAGGAGGATGCTGTGCTGAGAGAGGCAGTACCATGCGGAAGAAACACCAAACAGCTCTGCAGCAGATTGATGGGGAGCTGGAGCTCATAGCACCAAGGGACTCATTGCTGACGTGGGTTTGGGAATCTGCCAGAGGTACAACTGTGTTTGTGTCCCAGAAAGCCATTTTGGTCACTGGCTACTAACAAGGGGATCAGTCTGGCAAAATGCAAAGCAAGCCTCTGCACCTGAATAGCTAAAGCACAGGTACAAAGATCAACAGGTCTATTCAACGTCAGACAGCAGTCTCACCAACACCATTTGCTAGTGCTCACACATTAGGATACAAATGACAAAAGGGTGGAGATCACAGAGGGTTTGTGCTTTCCCCCAGCTTGCCAAGGAGGCGTGTGACCAGTTTCTGCAAGGCTTCAGCCCGGACCACTGAGATGCGCAGCACTTCCTCATGGCTGGCTTTCTCTTGACTGTTGTAGCTCATCACCACCTTGTTGGTGATGAGGGAGATCCCAAGAACGCGGAGGCCGCAGTGCCTGGCTACAATTACTTCTGGGATGGTGCTCATGCCTATGGTAGGAGAGAAAAGGACCAGGATGAGTCAGGATTTCCACCAAACAAAGATCTCTCCAGGGCTGCACACCACAACCCTACCTACAGCACATGCCCTTGTCTCACATACCTCCAGATCTCTAATTCTGAGCTACATCATACATAAAGGCTGCAATAGCTGTAGTGCTACAGTTAAAACCCTGCTCAGCTCAAGAAACCTCAAACATTTGATTTCTGTGTGCTACATCTTTCTCCCAAGATGTGAGAGACTGCTTGAAGCCTTGCTAAGAGAAATACTGATGTGTTGTGTCACTTGGTTCTTCGCCAGCTAAAAAAGCCATCACAAACAAGCCTTTGTGAGAAGCTGAGCTCCCCTCCTCAATGAATCTGCAGATATTAATGATCAAGCTTCCATGAGCCAGGGGTCAAGCTGGAGGAATCATATGGATCTTGTGAAATACACTCCTCACACCTGCAGTCCTGAGTCCAGCTCTGGGGCAGCAACACAAGATGGACATGGAGCTGCTGGAGAGAATCCAGAGGAGGCCACGGAGATGCTGCGAGGGCTGGAGCAGCTCTGCTCTGGAGACAGGCTGAGAGAGCTGGGCTGGGGCAGCCTGGGGAAGAGAAGGCTCCTTAAAGGGAGATCCTAGAGCAGCTCCCAGTGTCTAAAGGGGCTACAGGAAATCTGTACAGGGGCTTTGGACAAGGGCCTGTAGGGACAGTCAAGGGGGAATGGCTTTAACCTGACAGAGGAGAGATTGACATGAGATCTTAGGCAGAAGTTCTTCCCTGTGAGGGTGCTGAGGCCCTGGCACAGGTTGCCCAGAGAAGCTGTGGCTGCCCAATCCCTGGCAGTGTTCAAGGCCAGGTTGGAGCAACCTGGTCTGATGGAAGGTGTCCCTGCCTGTGGCAGGGGGTCAGAATTGTATGAGCTTTAAGGTTCCTTCCAACATAAACCATTCCAGGGATCTGTGATCTTCTTACGTTCCATATCTGTAGTTGGGAAGATATCGTAATTACCATTCCTAACTAATCCAGACTTACAGAGGGTTGCTTTGTAGGGAAGGGACCCAGTGAAAATCTTTAGTATCAGGATTTAAAAAATAATAGAATATGACTATTTCAGATTGGGCCCACTCGGTCCTGCTGAAGTTAAGCCATCTGAGCACAGGAAATAAAACAACATCATGCTCGGATCCCTATCCTGGGCAGTCATAACCATAGGGGCTTTCTGCAGATCCACACTAGCAGCTGCACTAAGACACTGCAGAACTAAGCAGAAAAACAAGAACTCATCCTCTGGGCCCAGGAGACTTAGAGAGTTAAAGATTGAAGAAACTCAGTGTTGAGCAGAATTGTCCAGTCCATGTGCCCAACCAACCTTCCCAGCCCAGGCATCTTACCTACAGCATCTGCTCCCAGCGCCTGCAGCACACGGCACTCAGCAATGGTTTCATAGGAGGGACCAGCCAGCTGGCAGTACACTCCTTCTTGAGTGAAGCTCACAAAACCCAGCTCTTGAGCACTCTCCATTGCTAGGCTAAGTAGGTCTTGTTCATAAGCATCTGACATGCAGGGAAACCTCACTCCAAACCTGCAAATCAGGAAACAGCACAGCCATGAGATATTGCAACTGCTCCCTTCCCTCCATCAGAGTTCCAGGATGCTCCTCCTTTAGAGAAGTGGGAAATGTTAAGGGCAGACCTGCCATGGATGCAATCTCTCTCATTCCAGCCTCACCATCAGGTAATTCTGCCATCATGGCATTCCTTCTAGATCTAATCACTCGAAACCCTCAGTGTGCAGAGGTTATGACTATTGGAAGGTCTGGAATTGCTTTCCTACTGCACCAACCCTGCTGGAATAGTCTTCTGAAAGACTTCTATCTCCAGCAAGCACTGATGACTAGTTCTCTCTCCCCAGTAACTGCCCAGGTGACTTTTAAACCTTGTTCATCAGGCAGATGCTGCTCTTTGCTTCTCCTGCACAACAGCTTGCAGTCAGGGTCCCTGCAGCACCAAGGCACAAAAACCAGCCCACTGAGAGGGTTTGAGCAGGGCCTGATGGAGTATCAGTTACCACAATTAGGGCTAATGACAGCAGGCAGCTACTTAACCAGGCTCATAGCAGGGCTGCCCTGTCCCCACACTGACAGCCATATGCTTGAAACAAAGAATTGGATGCACTGGACAAATCAGGTAAGATTTGGATCTTTCCCCTTTACTGTTTACATTAGGGCAGTTTGAAGGGACTTCAAGGAAAGATTTTCTTTGGAAGATGAACCAAGTTTCATAGTCAGAAAATACATCCCAGGAAAGAGCAACCACTTCTGCATTTGGTTCCTGGCGTAACAAAATCACACCAAGCACAAGCTTGGAAACTCCTTCAGGATAAAGTACAATTCAACTGCCCATCTGAGATGCCCATCCAGAGTATGCGTCCATCCTGTAGGTCTTACACTACACTTGCCAGCCCCAGAGAATGGGTATGAGATACTCAGCAGAGTGACAGATGGTTTTAGGTGTCTGTGTTTAGACTACAGTAGACAACAGCATCTCATTTGAGTGTCATCCCTTGTAGGGAAATGGAAAGAGAAGCACATGTTGGAACTCCAGGGCCATGTTTTAGGTAGCCTCCATCCTGTGCTTCAGGGCTGTGTCTTTCGCTTCCTTTGTGTCTTAAGACAACAGCTCAGTCCTACTCCTGACTGAATCCTACAATTGATGAAAGGAGAGCAGAAGCAGATGACAAAGACTGACATGCTGCTGCTGAGGAAATCAAGAAAATAAGCTCCCAGCCATGTTCACCAACCCAGTTCCATAGGAGTGGACCAGTCACTCATCTGGGCTATTAAATCTGCTTGTTTCCATATTTTTCCATCTGAATGTTTAGGGCAGTAGGTGGCTTGTTTCATGTTTATATGAATTAAGTATTACATAGGCAAAATAAAACTTTCCCATTTGGTCTAGGTAGTAACTACTTACAACCATGAGCATAGCTTCTCTTTCCTGAAGGATGGCAATGAAGAAGCCCATTTCCAACTCATTAAAGTCAGTCCTCAGATTCTTGCAGTACATTCCCTTGCCACTTCACATTGCCTCTAGTTTTACTCTGTTGCGCTTAAACCCTTCCTGGTAGCTGAGCTGGACTGGATTTTAGGAGAAGTTAGCTCTGCTAAAGCTCTGCAATACTTTGAAAGCTGATTCACAAAGACCTTTTGCCCATTTTGGTCAGCAGGACAAAAGTCACCTTCCAGAGCACTGCAGTCTTCACCAGGAAGCTGCTTTGGGGAGGCAACACCACAGCTACACTTCCTTTGAATGCTGTCCAGGTGCAATTGATTGGCATTTCTCCTCCTGTTCCACAGCAAGTATGCAAGTCCAGACAGCTTGAAAAACTTCTCCATGTGGCCTCTGTGCTTTTGATCATTCTTTCCTTCAAACCACACCAATACCTATGAAGATGTAAAGATGATCCTCTTCAGATGGGTACTGTTTTCTTGACATCTGAATCACAGAACAGTGTTTATCTCTGAGGCAGTTGCTAGCACCTTTTGTA
Organism: Psilopsiagon aymara; assembly: GCA_024733675.1. Classification (NCBI taxonomy): domain Eukaryota; kingdom Metazoa; phylum Chordata; class Aves; order Psittaciformes; family Psittacidae; genus Psilopsiagon; species Psilopsiagon aymara. Next base: position 41,568 of record JANRGW010036363.1, on the reverse strand, counting down.
TTTCTTCAGAAGCAGGAACCAGCTCTGGCACTACATCCAGAAGGAACTGATTGTAAAAGGAAGCCAGGTAGACCACCTTGTTCTTGGACAGAACTTTTTGGAAAGATAACAGAGAGGTCCAGATACCTGTCCTGTAAATATGTTCTTTTTACAAATGATGGCAGCAGCCCAACAACAGATTTAACCATCTTGTTATTTAAGCTCACTCTTTTCTCATAAACTACCACCTTCTTCACCCATCCTCTGACTACACACACCTGACTTTTGTCTGGCTTCTCTCCTGCCAGCGTGTTAGGAAATAATTCTTGCTATTCTTACTACCTTTTCACAGTCCAGCCTCTTCCTTTCCCTCCACAATGCTCTTGACAGCCTTGGATCTTTACTGCTCCCATGCTGACTCCCCTGACATTTGAAGTGCTCTCCTTTCCTCAGCCTCAGCCTCCAGTGGATGTGTCCTCATGCTCTTTTTAGCCCCATTTGAGTGCCAAGGGGCTTCTTTTTGCAAACACTGATCTATCTACCCCCCCCTCACTGCTTTGGCCTTGAGGGTACATGTTGCCTTCCACCCTACCAGTCCTGAAAGGTGCCTTTGAAAGAGATTTTAGGATAACAGATTAATTCTGGCAAAGACCTCAAGGTCATCTAGTCTAACCTTCTGCTCTAAGCAACTTATGTCTGGTGGCAACAGCAGTCCAGGGGTGAGGATGTGTCACAAGACCCTCTATGCCCTATCCGTAGGGTAAAGATCCTACTATAAAGCTACTATAGGAAGCCTGATTTTCCAGCTAACCAGTAGCAGGCCACTCGCAGATCTAGAGGTCTCTTACGAAGCTGACAAGACAATCACCTCCCAGACTGATGCCTTCAGTGAATGCATGTTAACCAAGGCACCCCAGTTTAATGACCTGCCTATGAAGGTGGTTATCAGGACTTTCAGAATTTTTATCTTTGCTTTGAGATCAGCTTACTGCCTGGACTTTCTTGTATCAGTTCCATCACCCTAGAAATGGCTGCTGATAAATGCAGGCTGGAGATTGCAGTTCAGACTGCTCAATTATGAGGAATTAGCACAGAGAGAGGCTGACAAGAAGAGACAGAAGCAGGTCTCTACAGCAGATGGTATGGCTGGCTATGTCAGGAGAGGGATCATAAGCCTTCTTTCATAAAGCAAAACCTTCTGGAGGCTTGCTTATAAATTCCTTAGAGGCTTGCAAGAGTAAGCAACAGCAAGGAAGGGTACTTCGGGAAGGCAGGGGGGGTGACACAGCACACGCACCTACTACTTTTGCTTTAACTTTTCGCTTGTGCATACCTGGAGCCACATTCTACCTCTTAGTAAACTCTTGCCAGCAGGCACAGCTGGCAGTCCTAGCCTGCAGCAGAGGAAGAAAGAACTAGCTGGCAGCAGAGCTGATGTTTTCTTACCTTTCATCATTTGGCCCACGCAGTGGATTCTGCCCTCCCAAGCCAAACATGCTGATGTGATCTCTAATGAACATGATGTCCCCCACTTGGAAGCTGGGATTCAGTCCCCCAGCAGCATTTGTGACAATCAAGATCTCCACCCCAAGGAGAAACAAGACCCTGATGGGAAAAGTAACCTGCAAGAGCCAGAGGCATATATGCCATGAGTATCACAATTAGTAGATAGGTACTGCTACAACAGCATTATCACAAGTTGTGGACAACATTCATAATGCAGAGAAGGCTCTGCATAAGGCTACAAGAAGACAAAACTTTCTGCAATTTTAAATATTCCTCTAATTTTAATAAAAAGAATTTTAGTGTTTTTTAAACATACTAAAACCTGATTTTTAAATGAAAACCATTAAAATTCCAGCCCATATTTCCTATGGTTTCATTAAGGTCAAATAAACATCACAGAATGTTTAAAAAGAACAGACCAAAACAAAACCCTAACATGCAGACAGTTTTTCCTTGCTGCCAAGGTCTTGCAGAAATCATTCCACTGTGCTGACTGAAGTAACTACTTATGCACATGGACTTGTGCATAAGTAGTTAAACTCAATACTACAGCTCAATACTTTGAGTGTAACTGATAAACCAGCTTTTTACAGCACTGATGCCATTTCACAGGGCCATAAAGTTTTTATTGATTTCATTTTATTCACACGAGTTCACTTCACTGACCTGCTTACCCAAAATTAAGAAACAATTGGGAATGGAAAAAAAAGATGAAGTTTGATTTCAAGGAATCAAGAAGGAATCAGGGTATCCGCTACCTCTGAAATGCTAAAGGAGCTGTAAGCAGAAATATTTCCTGACTATGAACAACCCTTCTTTAAGAAATGAGTTAATTTTAATAGACAAACATGTCTTGACAAACCTAGTTTTACGCCAAATGCATTTAAAATAGCTTCTGCCCCCTGTCAAGAAGCTGAGGAGTGCCAAGTATCACAGTTTATATCTGAATGCAAACTGACCTCAGTCACAAGTAAAATCTCAAAGCTACCAAAATAAAACAACAAACAAAACTATCAGCCAGTAAATCAAGATTATTGCGTATAATAATCTGCCTTGTCTGATCTACCATTTTCCCCTAATGTATAGCAGGGCTAGCACTCTGCAGGCCGCACATCAGCTTCACCTAGCAGACAGAAGCTGCCTACCTCTTGGTTTGAGCTCCCAGTTTTATTTTTTGGGTAGAAATCTCAAATCTAAGCACAATTACAAGAACAATGTAAGTTCATTGCAAGAGGTAACCCTCTGCAGCTAGGTATCAAACGAAGCAGTCCCTTTTGCATCTTTTACAGCACACCTCCCCCTGCGTGGATGATTTCAAGGAGAACTCACCATGCTGACAGAGTACCCTTCATAATAGTGGAAACGTCCCTGCATACACACACAGGGCTGTCCATTCAGCTCCCCGAACACCAATCTCCCAAGATGCCCTGCAACTGGAAATTAATATTGCCATTTCAATTACAGGTCTCAAGGTCTTTGACTTCAGAAGCATTTGTCTGTTGATGATTACACATTACAGTGGGGCTAAGAGCTGAAAGTCAACTAAATATCATAGCACAGAAATATGTATTTTTTTCTTTTACTGTGAACACACATTTCACCAGAGACTGGTTTGCAGACTAATGCCAAGTGGTGCACGTTGACTAATCTTTCTGTAAGGCTGTTGCAGGCTGCTGATGCATGGGATTCTGATGGCCTGGAATGTACAAACCTGTGCTCTGTGGGAAGTGAGGGATGTCCTCATACAGAAAGACTGTCTTGTTATCCAACACATCAGCCAGGCCTCCCAGTCCAGATCCACAGATGATGGCAGTCTTTGGGCACTGGACAGTGCGGGCACGCAACCAATCTGCTGTTTCCTTACACACCTCATAGTTATTTCTGCAGAAGGAGAACAGGCCAGTGAGGCTATCAACCCATTCAAAGAACAAGCTTCAAAGAATAAGAGTCCTAGAAAGGTGCAAAGAAAAAGAAGTTTCACTAAGGCTAAAATAATAGGGGCTTCATCGCTACCACTGAAGAGGTTTCACTTTTAATCTCACATTTTACTCCTGGCCACAGGCAGGCATCTGAATCCTCTTTACTAACTTTGTTCTATAGTACTTCCTTTTCAGGCTGGTACAGAGATCAAACTTCACCTTCTCAAACCCTTGTGGTTTCAGGATGGAAGGCTGAACAGATTTTATTCATCCTCTCCCACAGGCTGGGTCACACCCACAGTCTGATCTTTGTCAAGAAGCTCAAAGACATCAGCTTATGTCAAAACAAGTGAAAACCAGGAATTTGTGCTCCTGGCCTTATATTGTCTGATTCAAGAGGGGGACTGCTCAAACACCTTGGCAAAAAAATTGTCTTACCCAGCACTGAGGCACACTGCTGGAAAGCAGGATAGAAGTTGGCATTATACAGCCAAGGGAGACAACTTCAATTTTTAGGCCTGTCAGTCCAGTATGTACCAGATGTATTAATCAGTTTTGAAACACAGTCAGCAGCAGAATAATCCCATAATCCTGTTTCCAACAGAAAAAACACAGACACTTTCCAAAAGGTAACAGCAAGCTTGATTGCAAACTCTCCTCAAAAGCAACGGCAGCGATAGCGTTTCTTGTTAGTGACTCAGTCATTACCACTGATGCATAGAATTCATGACTCTATATGGTCAGAGTGAACCAACACAGGCAGGGACAGCATTTCTTCTGTGCAAAACGCTGATATGCTTATTAAGGGGTGAGAGAATCGGATACTTCAAGGCTGAAGGCAGTGTAAAATTGACTGGAGATGCTGATAAGCTGTCACTTCATGAATATTTCTTATTTTTGGAATCAAGTTTATTTCCAGAAGTGCAAACCTTGGTCATGTTGCGATTCTGCTGTCTGCAGCCCTACAGCACCTACACACAAGCTGTCAAAGTGCTGCTCCACACTCCAGGAGGTCTCAGACCACTGATGGAGAGGATCTGACTGTCAATGTGCTGCTGGTTCCTCTGACTGACGTATCAGCTATTCAAATAAAGGGCCTCAATTCTACTCTTGTTTTAATTTCTTTATACTGACAAGGCAGCTAGTTATTGCACAGGCATCTTCTAGCTAGGTGTTTTTTCATTTCCTAGCTGTCTGTCTCCTGCTGTAAGGCCTCTCCAATGCCTGATACATCAAACTTGTACTCCCTGTTACAAACTACAATATCAAAAATACCTGAGTATGTCATAAACCTGCAATCCAGTGAGAAGAAATAACCTCCATAGGCATCACAAAAAGAAGAGTCGCACTTAGCTGAAACACTTGTCAAAAGAAAAGCCTGGAAATGAGTAAGTTTATTTAGCATAACATGCTGTTGAATTTGCCAAGTGTATGAGCAGCTCCTGAAATAAGCAAAAGCTATGGAAGTGACATTAATACAGCCTGCACTTAACTGACTATATTATCCCTTCCTCCCAGATAAAAGCTCTAAAAGAGCTTTACATATATTAATGAATGATTCCCACCAATTTCACTGCTGAATAACTGTCAGCCTTACTTAGAAATTAGAGGGAACCAAGAGAATTTAAATGTAACATTTGAGCTTTTGATGTACCTGCAGCAGGCATGAAAACAGAACGAGGTCACCATGATCTGCTCTTCCTCTTGATCAGTATTTTTTTACACCTTTGCAAAATAACATTAAAGAAGAGATATTATTCCTGTATCCCCAGAAATTTTGGAAGTGTGGGATGAATCCCATTCAATGCATGCTGAAGACATTGGGATTGACTGAGCTGGGCCAAGTTTTAGGGAAATATCTTTCCCTTCTGAACAGATGATGTTAAAATATTTCTTAACCAAAGCAGTAGAACTGCAGCTCTCTGTCATTCTCCTTGCCTGAAAGGAGCTTCAGCAGGCAGGCAGGGGCCTTGCAGAGCCTTCTACATCCCAAAAACTTTGGGTACATCAGTGCTGAGAGCACAGTGATGCCAAAATTCATCAGCAGTACCCTGCTTGCACTGTTCAGTTTTCAGAAATCTTCCAGATGCACAAAGGGAACTGGCAGGCACAGATAACTCCTGAATGTGAAGGAGATACCTGCTGCTCTACAGAAACAGAACAGGAGTTTGACCTGTGGATCATCAAATGCAATGTTTAGCCTGGAACTGCAAGAGCCTGAGGTTTATGCAAGCTTTTTGACAGCCTGAATTAATACATGTAGCACAAAGCCTCCTATAGCTCCTCCATCTCCAACAATGCACACCTAATAATAGTGCTCAGTTTGGATTAATCACAGGATGAGCTGAAAACACAATCCCCTTTATTGTGATTGCTGTCACCCACTGCAGAAACACATCTGCTGCAAAACACAGGACTGTCACCAATGACAGATCTTTTATGGCATATAAAACCCTACCCTCACTATGCTTCCAGGATGGCTGAAAGCAAATCCATGTAAAAAGCAGACATATCCAAACAAAGAAAGCAAGCATTATGTTTCAGAGGGCCTCACCACCATACATATGTGCAGTGTATGTCTCTCCACACCACCATATTTACCTCTTCTGGGCCATAACCTCTCCCAAGGTCACCTGCTCTGCACCGTATTGCATAATACCAGCACCTGACACAGGCAGACAGCCAGACTCCTCCTTAACAATAAGATGTTTACTTCTGAGCAGCCTTGTCTGACATTTATTGAGTGCCCAGTAGGAAGAAGAGGAAAACAAGGTGATAAAAAGCACTGCAATTTCACCAGCCCCTTTCAGCTTGGATGTCTATGCACCCCCTCTTTCACAGCACCTTACCTGTCTTCCTCAGCATAGGCCATCCTCCTCCTCCCTGGTTAACCAAAAGAAGGGGATGGTTGCTGGAACTAGAGCTGCAGGGGTTTATTTGAACAAAGAGCAGAAGCCCATTGAACTGCTGCCGTCTCTGGTGGTGAGGCAGGGAGGTGTGTCTCAGCTTCTCTCTGTTTTACCCTGAGCATCTCTAATCCCTGGGTAGGAGGGGCATGCTCAGGACATCTGCTTTTCTGGTTTCACCCCTCATGACACGTATGTTCCAGAGCTCTGCAGAAAGCTTACACGCACACACATGCTTTATAATGCAGATTAAGACTGGAAAGTTCACATGTGTGCACACACAACTTTCCAGCAGCCACCCAGAGAGGAGCAGCTGACAGTGGATCTGCATAGATTTGAACATGCTTGCATCAACTAGGAACCAGCCTGCAACAGGAGTCACCTGCTCCTTTGCAAGTCAAACCTCTGGGAGCATGGTGAGAGCTCTGCCTGATAACCTGTACCTGCTAGTACTGAGCTGAGACACTTCCATAGCTCACATCTTCCCATTCTTTCATGGTAATGAGGGGTAATGTCCTATTAGCTCCCCACATTTAGTTCCCCCTCCCTCACATTTAAAAGCCTCACCCATTGCAAAAAAAAGAAAGAAAAAAAAATTGTAATGAGATACTCTAAACCTTTGTTCAGCTGATTGATTGCATTATGGAGGACAGGAAAAAAATAGCAGCAGCCCCACTATCTGCCTCTAGTTCTCACATTGTTTCGTATGGAAACAAAGCTTAAAACATCCTTGTCACATGGGTCTGTCTGTGCAATAGCAACTGATCCTGACAGCTGATGTGAAGCACATTTTGCACAGCCACAGATGTTTCCAAGACAATCAATGCCAAAATAATTTCAAGAAAATCAGTGACGAGTAAATGGACCTTACATGCCCCAGGTTAAAGGCTGCAGCTACAATATGCACTCACAGCTTACTAGATACAGAAGAAGACACATGTGGCTAGAATTTAGAGATATCCCAAGCAGCAAGAAAACCTCAATTAGAACTTGACAATTCTTAGGGCAAATCAGACAGACACTGGAAAAAAAAAATAAATTACTAAATCAGGCAGCACCAGTTTCAGATCTCAATGTTTCTTATTACTTTCATTCATGCTTGCTTGTTAGTCTTTAAGACCACATCAAACATCACCTTGGCTGCCCCAGAAAACTCTCTCAGAGAACTTAAGATATAAACAAGGCAATAAATGCCCTCCAGATATGTTCCCTGGTTTAGCCTTAATCTGATTACATTCATTAATCTGATTCTTTTTTTGCAAAGCAGACAGGAGAGATCAGACAGCTTGAAAACTCTTTCCCATTTGTTCTCATCTCAGATCACCTCCTCCCTAGTTTGGATTTACATGGAAAACAGGATTATCAAAAAGGGACCATTTTATCTCTCTTTCTTCAGTGTCTGTTATTTATCAGCAATAAAAGTTACTTGAGTTTTAACCTGCAATGCTGCACTGGCTGGACAAGAACTAGATAAACATTCCTACTAGAAAGATTAATTTGAGCACTGAGGGCATTCATGTCAATAATACTTTGGAGAGTACTCCACAATCTAGATGTTGCTGAACAAATAGATCACCAAATAGATTGCATAATCCTTAAGAAACAGTACTGACAGTCTTCTACCCTGAAACAAACTCAGTCATCTCTTACTGTCTGTGTGTCTGCAGCAAACTTATCTATAAACCTGATCTTATTGACTTGAGTGTCATTCAAATCCTATTTCTCCAGCTAGAACTTCAACTGCTACAGGATGCAGATAGAGTCACTTGAAAGACTTTTATAACAACACTTTACATTCTTACAGCTATTTCTGTCTCAAGTGTTGTGAAGTATTTTGGAAGCACTTCATCAATACAATTAATGATTTAGGAGTAAGCCTTCCACTTCCCTGTGTGCTCTCATTATCACAGCATCAAATTATCTTGTAGACTTTTCACATGTACTGAATATCACCCTGTTGGGAAAGGGTACAGCTGCAGAGAGATTAATGGGGTGTCTACACAACTCAATTCAGCCTAGTACAGAAGAAAGCATGCCCCCAAACTCCTGAAGGCATCACCATGCCCTCATGGGTGCAGTGCTCACCATCTCTGTCTGGGGGGCATCTCCTCGAATTCTCTCATGCTTAGACAAGCCAGGATTCTGCCTCTGTTTTGGAGGAAGGTTTTGCTTTTCTGCTGATTGCCTAAAGTGCACGTTCAAAGTTTGATTTAATCACTGAACACACTCTAAGAACACATCAGGATTTTCAAAGCAATTTGGAAACTTATCTTTGATAGCCACAGGAGTGTTACTAGGTAAAAAAATAAAATTATACACCAGAGGTTATTTCCCAGAGATTGCTTCAATAGGTATCATTAGGAAGATCTGCCTGAAGTGGTGCAAGTGCTGCTTGTAACACAGCTGCAAGAAAGAGACCTGTGACCATAGTGAATGCAGAGAAAGGATGACCAAGAAACAGAAAACAAGACATTCAAAAAACTTGTCATAGTTAGCTGAGCAAAATGAAAGCTAAGCAATGCTCCAATGACAGCCTGAAAATGTTGCCATGGCAGCAGGAGAAATACAGAAACTGAAGACAGGCACCAGGAAGTTGTGGAGATGTGTTCTCACTTAAGCTAGACACTATAAAAAAAGCTTCTGACTACCCAAAATGTGCAATCCTGAAAAGCCCTCCCATAAAGACAGTGGGGAAAAAGACTTTTAGGGTAGAGATCAGTTCAAGTAAAGGGATTCCTCATGTTCACTGACAGAAAAATAGACTTAGCATTCACAAATTGTATGCCAGCTCTGTAACAGCTCCTCGCCTTCGTAAGACTAGGGCAGAAAGAGAAAGCCTGACTACATGTGTGAACAAATGATACCATAGCAATTAGGAAAAGAGTAGAGACATTCTAAGACATCTTTTACGAAGTGGAGCTTGAGGCCAGATCTTTCACCGGTCTTCAGGACCATGTTCCCATATCCCCAGATCTCCTCTTTGGAAAGCACTGCCTTCTGGAGGCGAACATACTACCGCTTGTAGCCATGGTCTATCATGGTGTATTTATGCTGTTCCAATAGGAACAATACTGTCTCATTATCCCATTTCTGGTGCAATAATGCTCCAGTACTGAACAGTCTGCAGGGTTTCCTTTTCATTTCCATTTCAGTGATTTTTGCTTTGCGAAGCAACAATTAGATACTCGCAGATCATTGTAGATACCTACATTAGAAATTGTTTACTAAAGTCTCACAACTCACTTTCACTGCAACAGACTGGCTTCAATTCCTCCAATGAGGAAAGGGAAAGGCAAGCCTGCCTGACTTTGGACAGTAAGTCAGAAGCAGAATAACAGCCCCTGTGGACAGGTCTCTAGAGACACACAAAGCCACTTCATTAAGGACAACTGGCCCTCCCAGTGTCATGCACCACATACACATTTCTTGATGCATCTGAGGTACATATAAAATGTGAGACACAGCCCCTGGTGGGGGTCAAAGGATGTAAGATAACACTGCCTCCATAGATAGTACTCCCTTCTCTGCTGCAGGAGAGGGCTCAGCTATTTGTGCAACTGGTACTAGGCAAACCAGCAGCATTAACTTTGCTGTTCCATTCGGATGGCTGCCCTCTTTCTGGCACAGAAAAGGTTAAGCAGATCGTAACTGAGCCCCAACATGGAAGCCCCTTGGTGGCCTTTCAGAGTATTCTTCTAGAGCTGCCCCTAATGAGCTTTAAAAACATGCTGGCATAGCCAGTCTGATAGGTAAGTGTGCAGCAAGACCCTCTAGTCATCTCAAGAAAGCTGAAGCAAGGTGGGATTTGTGAGGGGCCTTTGCAAATCCCTGTAGAAAAGCTGTAAGTTAAAAGAATCTCTGTAAATCTCTAAATGTCTCCTTTACCCTTGGCATTTGAGCTGGACTTTCACAAAAAATAAAAAAGACTGTTACCTGCCTGTGTTTAGGAGACCGATGTTATTTCTTTCATCCTGCACAATGATAGCTAATATTATGGTGAGATCTGATGCAAAATTACACATTTTGTGGGTTTATCTTTAGAAGCAGGGTGAGAAGCACAGAGTCTAGCCTTGTAGAATCCATGAATTCTACACAGAATTCTTCCAGGGCTCAGCATAGTCCTCTCAGCAGACTTCCTGCATAGCCAATATGATGAAAAGAGCTCTAGAACACACCAGCAACTCCACAGCTCCATCACGTAGCATGCTTATACTACATACACAGTTTGCTATTTTAAGTACAAAAAAAGTCAGAGGCCTGAGTGAGATTACTCTGCTCTTAATTAGATGTTTAGCTTCTAATGTTTACCTGCACAATGTTCCTTTAAAGACAGATGCTTCTGTTTGGGGTTTATAATGCCACAGCTGCGTACACATCTCATGATCTGAGGGGGAAAAGATAAGCTATCTATCAACCGAAATCTATCAACTGACAGATTAGCTCCACAAAAGCAGGACTAATCCAGGAAGAAAGTGCTGTGTTCCCATTTTGGGTGTCTCACACTGACAGAAAAGACAATAACTAGCATTTTGACATATCTACTTGGACATCTGCTTTAACTTGAAGATTTAGGAAAATCAAGGAAGAAAATGAAGCTCACAAGTTGAGCTAAAGGTTTAACTTCTGAAAAAAGAAAAAAAAATATGTTTTTCTGAAGCTTGCTGCTAGATTACTTTCAGCTAGGAATCTTGTCGTGTTGCATGCCCAGTGATGGGCTCTTTTCCCCTGTATTTTGGGAAAGCCTTATCTTCAGTAATGCAAAAGACTGTGACACTGAGAAACTACAAGCTATAGTAAAAGCCTAGTAAAGCTAAAAGATAAGAGTATTCCTTACATATAGTTTTCCCCTACATGCTTAATTGTTGTTGCTCCCTTACTGATTATAACCAAACACTTAAGAACCAAATAGCATATCAAAAGGTGACTTACATGTTTAAGAAAAGATTACAAAAATCCAGCTCTTAAACTCAATGATTTAAATAAACTGTTTTCCCCAGGACTTAGCACAAGTTTTGTGACCGCTGTGTAACAGGAATAACAAAAGTAATTGAAACACCAGAGCTCGACCGGAGATATCAGAGAGAAAGCCAGAAGGAAAGGAAAGCTGTGGCCAGGCTTTTACTACCAAGGCAAAAAAAGCAAACATTACAGAATAAAATACACATTAACTTCAAATCCCTTTAAGCTAAAAATTTTAGCAATATCACTACTGTACACTCAGTACAATCAAAGAGACCACACCATGCACTGGAAAACCCCCAACATCCTCAGCTACCAACAGACTGCTCATCTGCTTCAACTAATTTGTCCCCACTCTGCCTCCCACCTTTAAGTAGCCAAAGATGTTGATTGACTGGGAAGTGCCTTTCAAACAGGCCAATCCAAAGGTGAAGAGGCATTGCGGACCTACATGTAAAACTTCACAGGCAAAGCTTCTTGCTATGAGACAGACAGTATTTTTTTGTAATGTTGTTGAATAGGGTATGGCAATTTTAACTTTAAAAATATCACCCCCTAAGGGATTTGAAAAGTTTTAGTCCTCTGTTCATTCACAGAACTATTTTTTTTCTGTTTACATCTCTTTCTATTTTGTAGCAGTTATTGCTTCATTTTAGAAAACAAGCAAGTAGCTTAAAAGTATGTGTGTGTGAACTTGTCTGTTTACAGTTTTATATTCTCAGTTAAGGCTTTAACTTATGAATTCTCTACCTACAGCAGGAGAAAAGATCGTTTACTGTTATTTTTATGTTCTTAAGACGGAAAAGATTCCTTTACCAATTACTGCGCTTCTAGAAAAAAAATCCCCTTGTTAGGTCAGTTTTGGGGCTCCCTTGTACTCCCTTGTGCTCCAAATGAATTTTTGTGCTAAGGCTACTCTAGGCTTAGCGCTGGATTGAGCTTCATCAAAAAGAAATATGTGAGAGTACATGAGTCAATGCCAGCAAACCTGGTATTGAAGTGAAAGGATTTATAGTAACTGATGCTATATCACTGGCTGTTTGTTGCCAAAGGGGCTGGCAAGTGCCTCATTCTCTAACTTGTGAAAAGGAAAATCCCTGCAATGTTTAAAATCTCAGTAGCAGCTCTGTCTGCTGTAACAATCTTCTTTGACCTTCCCACCTCTGCTTGCAGATTAGATGCTGTTTTGCTGTCCAGAGAGTGCGTTTCCAGGGACGCTGCAATGTCCATTCAATTCCACCCATTACTGCTCCGTTAGTATTTCAAGGCTCTTGCCTCCTGCCAAGCCAAGCTGGGTGTAATGAGTCTCCTGGGGATCTGGAAAGGGTTATCATGTGTAAGAGACTTCTGAAGTGTCTGTCTGTGGGTTAGAGAGACCAAAGGAAACTGCAGGAGCACCACTCGTATCTCCGGAGATGAAGGATGGCCTGAGGAGTGTGCATGAGATGCGGCATCTCCAGCGCTAGGAGAAGATGGTGCTTTGCCCTGGCCCTGCCCCCACCTGTGTCTGTCTCTGCATGGTTCACGTCCCAAGTCTGCAGGCAAACGGATGCAGGGCCCTGAGCCCCAGCCCCTCCTCTCCGAAGGGCTGCAGCAGGACAGTGCTCCTCCTGTTTTTTCTGAGCAACCTGATCACGGATGTATGTACGATCAGGTGCTAAGTGATAGCTGAATAAATTCGCTGAATGCTTATTGTCCCTATTGGGCTGCACTACTGCTGGAGGCAGCTTCTCCGCTCCCTTCTCACAGCATCAACTCAGGTGAGCAGGGTCTCCGGGTGAAAAACCAGCCTCCTTGCTCCTGCCAATGAAATAACCGCCGCAGCCCCCGCCCGGCCGCAGCTACCTCCGCCTGGTGCGGCAAGGCCGTGCCTCCTCTCTGCGTCTCGAACAAAACCGGCAGCAGCGCTCCGCCCAAGGAGGACTATGCTGCCTGCGCCCCGCTGAGGCGAGGGCTGGGAGGCGGGGCAGGGAGAGGGGCCGGCCTTAACTAGCGTGCTGCTGCGCTGCCTCAGCCCGCCGGGTAAGAGTTGGGGTTCGTCTGGGCCATGGGCGAGCCGCGGCCTCGCGTAGGGAGCGGGCGGGGCTGGGAGGCGCCTCGGTCGGTTGCGGCTCTGCGAGAGGCCGGGGCGGAGGGAGGCGGCTGGGCCGCGGCGGCTGGCTGGGAGGGTGAGCGTGTTTCTATGGGGTCCTGCGAGCCCCGGCGTGTGCCAGGTCTGGCTGCTTTGCAGCTCCGAGCGGGAGCTGGTGTGCGGTCCCCGGGGATGTGTGAGGAGCTGTGGGGCGGGAGGAGCTCTGAGGCGCCCTTCAGTGGCTTGAGCCAGTTGATGGGGACTGAAATAACTGCAAACCAGAAAAATCAGGGTGACAGCTTTTTCCTTGTCGTGCTTTGGGTGGTGGCTTGTTCAGGAGTTTGCTGGTGTGAGCTCTTGAATCATGTTTGAAAAGGAAATAAAACTGGTTTAGGGCACAGTGGCCTTACATGTTTCCCTCAGCTTTTCTTTTCTCCCCAGCACAGCTTGTGAGAAAGGATGAGATTAAAGCTGCAGAATATCTGTGTAAAGAAAAGTGAAACTAAATATGCTCATTGAAAGGTAATGGAATTGTGTAAATTGGAGGTGAAACTTAAGCCCTCAAAGAGCTGATGCTTATGAGAGGAGATGTGGCCCTGTGGCTGTTGCCTGAGATGCTACATAGGTTCAAGGGGAGAAGAGTTTTGGTTGACTATTATTTGTGCTGTTTGCTTCCAAAGTTTCTCAACTGTTTCAATTTTAATCCAGTATTTTATCACACTAAACTGTAACACTGACGATTGTTATTTGCTTCAGAGGGAAAGAGGTGGTTAAAATTATATGCTGAAGGATTTCCCAGTGTCAGCCCTACAAAGGAGCAGGTTATTCTATTTTCTAATGTGGGAGGCTTGCACCTTTGTAAGTTGTAAAATGATGTAGAAGTAAACGCAATCAGCTTTGTTAAGTCCTGACAAGCAGTTGTCTGTCATTGTGTCTCTGGTGATGAGGATGGTTCCTGAGTTTCAGTGGTATCTGAGCACCTTGTAACTACATGTGAGGGGAGCTGGTGTCTGTAGGAAAGTTGTTCAGTTATTGTGTAGCTTCTCTTGGGTGTTTGCTTTCTGTTAAGACCATTTGAAGCTGCTTGAAAAGTCCATAAAAATCTCAGCAAAGAATTCCAGTGTAACTGTTGGACTCTGTGATCTCAAAGGTCTTCATCCTAAACAATTCCGTGATCCCCATCTGTTGTGGTAATTTTGATTAAATTGTTTTGCTTAAATGAGCGTCTTAGTTTTGAATAGATTGTAGGCAGTTTTCTGGTTAGTGAACCTAACTTCTATGTGTGTGCTGGAGTAGATAGCTACAGGGCTTCTTAACTTTTTGCAGAGTATGCTTCTGCTGCCTGCGTGTATCCACTCAAAGCACAACACCTCGCACTACTTCCTCCTTTAATATAAAGCATGTTTTAAGGTTGACTGTGGATGCAGCAAAATCTCTTCTTGCTTTGGAGTTGTTGCTGGTTTTCCAGTAGGGAAAGTAAGGCATAAGGATTTGCTGTACTGCTGAGCCCAGAAGCAGGGTTTTTTTGAAGGCTGGTGTTCAACCTCTCACCAGGGTCTCCTAAGCAAAAGGCCTGGGTGCTGGTGAGGGGCTTGCCCTGCATCAAGTTGGGTTTCTTGGCAGAGGTATGAGGGATAGCTGTGGGGAAAGAGGAGGAGAAGCTGGGCTCCCTTTCCAAGCTCCCTTGCCTTGTGGCTCTCTGGTAAATACTGCCATAATCAGATGAAAAGATTTCTTGGGCACTTGTTTGATTTGTATGGCTTGTGGTACAGTCTCTTGTGACTGAGGTACTTGGATTTAAGTGTTCAGACCTATAGAGTGAGCAGAGCATTCAGAGGTCAGTGAAGAGCCAAAGCAGCAGCTAACTCTTCTTCACTTGCTGTGTAAATAGCATGAAGGGTGATTGAGCCCATGAATCTCCTCATTTCCAGATAGCCTAATTCAGCAGAGCCCTCACTTACTTTCCTCACCAGTACACGATTCTGTGAAGCATTTCTCATATTCTGCAATACAGAGGTTAAACAGGAGAGATCTTTATTGTTTAAAACCAGCTTTGCCTATTTACATACATATGTGACTGGAATGACATTGTTTATTCTTCTGTGCTGTTCTCCAGGTCGTGAATAAATCCAAGAATGAGCAAATGTAAGAAGTCTTATGTTAACCTGACTACAAACCTTGACAAATTCAGTCCTGAAATTCTGTCTGAAATTGAGAAGCTCTTCGCAAAGAAGTTTACTTACACTAAGCCAGTGAATAATGAGTGGCAGCTTCCAGATCCCAGCAATGCTTTTACATGTGATCACAAGCAGTTTGACTCACTCCTGGCTCTGAAGAACTCTATGAATGATGTGAAGAATCAGCTCAGTGATAAGAACCTGGATGAATGGCATCAGCACACCTCGTTTACCAATAAAGCAGGGAAAATAATTCCTCATGTGAAGAAATGGGTGAATGCTGAGCTGTGTACCCAGGCGTGGTGCAAGTTCCATGAGATCTTATGCAGTTTTCCTCTTCTCCCTGAAGAAGCTCTTCTGGACAGAGAACTGAATACTGTTCACCTCTGTGAAGCACCTGGAGCTTTCATAGCTAGCCTCAACCACTACTTGAAATCCCACCATGTCCCATGCGACTGGAATTGGGTAGCGAACACTCTAAACCCGTATCATGAAGCCAATGACACCCTTATGATGATTGTGGATGACCGTCTCATAGCAAATACCTTGCCTTGGTGGTACTTTGGCCCAGATAACACTGGTGATGTGATGACACTGAAACACCTAACAGGACTTCAGAACTTTGTAAGTAACATGGCTACAGTACACTTGGTGACTGCTGATGGCAGCTTTGATTGCCAGGGGAATCCGGGAGAGCAGGAGGCTCTTGTGTCACCCCTTCATTACTGTGAAACAGTCAGTGCTTTAATGATCCTGGGCACTGGAGGGTCCTTTGTTCTGAAGGTGTTCACGCTGTTTGAACACTGTTCTGCCAATCTGCTCTTTCTGCTAAACTGCTCTTTTGAGGAGGTCCATGTCTTTAAGCCAGCCACTAGCAAGGCTGGCAACTCAGAGGCCTATGTGATTTGTCTTCGTTACTTGGGCAGAGAGAGCATCCATCCGCTGCTTTCTAAAATGATACAGAATTTTGGAATAGAAATGGTCAATAAAGCACTTTTTCCCCAGCACGCGCTACCACAGTCTTATCTTAAAATACATGAAGAGTGTTGCATGTTTTTTCACAAGTGCCAGGTTGAAACTATCTCTCAGAACATCCGTCTCTTTGAGTGCATGGGAGAAGCAGAGCAGACAAAGCTGAACAAGTTAAGAGATTGTGCAGTGGAATTCTTCATGCAGAGATTTTGTCTGAAGCCCATTGCCAGAAAGAACTGGCTTGTTAGGAAATCTCGGACTGGTTGCAGCATGAATACAAAATGGTTTGGACAAAGAAGCATATATTTTAGTACGTACAATGAAAGGAAGATGCTGGAAACCCTCACGTGGGATGAAAAACTGGCAAAGGGCTATTTTAATCGCTGGGCTGAAGAGCATAGTTTAAATAATGCTGGGAAAATGTGTGTCTTGGAAGGATTGTCTGCTGACCTTGATTGCAGCTTGTGGTATGTTTTGGAAGGAAAAAGATTACCTGTGATAAAATGTTCCCCATTCTGTGATGGTCAAGTCTTGAAAAATCTGAATGAAGCGCTGAACGCATTGATGGGGGGGAGTCTGAAGAGCAGACAGATACTGCATACGTGTCAGTTGTGTGAAGTGCTTCCTGGGGAACTGATACTGGCAGAAGTGTCTGATCTCTCCAGATGTCACCAGGAAGTCCTAAATGGATGTGGTGATGACCAATTCACTTGCATTGTGGTAGGCTTTCCATCCCTCTGTGATATTGAAAGCCAGCCCAGTATGGAAACAAAGCTCCTGGACTCATCCACACTGCTGACATTCAGCTATTCTTTGCTTTATGATGGAGAACCAAAGTACCAGCAGCAGCTTTTGGAGTGTATTCTGCATTCGTTGGATCAGCTGACAGTGGGAGATGCATTGATTTTGCCTATTCTCTCTTGTTTTACTCGCTTCACAGCTGGCCTGGTGTTTATATTGCACTGCTGCTTCAGATGCATCACATTCACTTGTCCAGCCTGCCCTGAGCCCCTGAGGAGCAATGCTGCTTTGCTGTGCATTGGTTACCAAGGCCTCCCAAATCCAGTTGTCCTATATCTGCAGCATCTGAAGGAACTAATGAGCTCTTTGCTTGACACAGACTCTCCTCAGCAGATTTTGCAGTTTGTGCCCATGGATGTTCTCCTCCAGGGCAAGCTTTTGGAGTTCTTATGGGATCTAAACACAGCCATTGCCAAGAGACAGCTCCACTTGATTGTGGAAGCTAAGCAGCAGCAAATGACTAGTGATATTTCACTTTAAAATAGCTCTAGAATTGAGCAAATTGCTGCGGCTAGACCTTCTTTCACAGGCAGGTAGAAGGCATTAAAAACATTGTTAATGTGAAGGTGATGTTACTGCAAAAACCCTTGGTGTGATGTTATTGCTGGGGGGATGTTTTGAGCTATGAGTCCCAGCTCATTGCCTGGGACTCATTGGCCTGTTGTACAGAAACCTGAGGCTTTATCTCAGATGTAGAGGACATGCGAGGCGCAATGCATGAAGTGGAGAAACTGTTTCTTTTCTGTCCCAGCTCTCCCTGAGGAGGTTTCCTTGCATGCCACCTCAGAACTGACTGTAGCAATAGGATAAGGAGTAATGGGTTCAAGCTGAAACAGAAGTTCAGGTAAGATATAAGGAACTAGTTCTTCCCTGTGAGGGTGGTGATGCACTGGAACAGGTTTTCCAGAGAAGTGGTAAGTGCTCCATCCCTGGCAGTGTTCAAGGACAGGTTGGACAGAGCCTTTGATGACAAGGTATAGTGTGAGGCATCCCTGTCCATGTCAGTGGGGTTGTAACTGGATGATCTTAAGACCCCTTCCAACCCTAACCATTCTATAATTCTGTGATTCTGTAGTTCTATGATGGTAGGTGTGGTGGTGCATTATACCTGTTGCATCAGGCCAGATGATGGGGGACCCTCTTTTGTGACATTAGCCCTCTTCTGTGGATCCAGCAGACCATGGGGGTTTTGACACACATGTACTTCTCCTGGGTTTCTAGGATGAGAAACGTGAGGTTTGGGCCAGAATGCTCAGTGGTGTGTTTTTGTGTTGCTTTTTAGAATAATTAAGGTTATTCTAATAATTTCATACACTTTAGAACAATTTGAGATGCCTGAGCAAAGGCAACTTCCATCTGTCTATTAACAAGGAGCTGCGAATGTTTTTCAGGCTGAAAACATGATCCTGTGTGGGTTTGTATATCAAGAAATGGTTTGGGTACCACTGGAGGAGAAATAAACCTGAAGGAATTTGTGATAACTGTCTTTGGGAAAGTATGGTGAAGACTTAATAGAATTGTAGAATCATAGAATAGTTAGGTTTGGAAAGGACCTTAAGATCTTCTAGTCCAACCC
Organism: Psilopsiagon aymara; assembly: GCA_024733675.1. NCBI lineage: Eukaryota > Metazoa > Chordata > Aves > Psittaciformes > Psittacidae > Psilopsiagon > Psilopsiagon aymara. The sequence continues at coordinate 22,702 of JANRGW010036363.1, read as the reverse complement.
GCCTGCCATGGGCAGGGAGGGATGCCTCAAACCAGACTGTGCTGGCCAAGGGTCTCTCCAGCCTGGCCTTGAACAATGCCAGGGATGGAGCATTTACCACCCCTTGGGCAACCTGTTGCAGTGCCCCACCACCCTCACAGTAGAGGACTTCTTCCTGTTACCTGGCCTAAAGTTCCCTTTTGTGTTTAAACCCATTACCCTTTGTCCTGTCTCTGCAGTCCCCAATGAAGGTTCCCTCTCCAGTAGGCCCCCTTCAAATACTGGAAGGCTGCTATGAGGTCTCCACACAGCCTTCTCCAGGCTGAACAGCCCCAACTTTCTCAGCCTGTCTTCATACAGGAGGTGCTCCATCCCCCTTAGCATCCTCGTGGCCTCCCTCTGGGCTTACTCCAATAGCTCCGTGTCCTTCTGTTGAGGACACCAGAACTGTACACAGTGCTCCAATGTGGGTCTCATGAGAGCAGAGTAGAGCGGCAGGATCACTTCCTTCAACCTGCTGGTCACGCTTCTATTGCTGCAACCCAGGATGCGGTTGGGTTTCTGGGCTGCGAGTGCACACTGAAGCCAGGTCATGTTCCATTTATAGTTGACCAGCACCCCCAGGTCCTTCTTCTCAGGCTGATCCAAATCACTTCTCTGCCCAATGTGTACCTGTGGCTGGGATTGCCCTGACCAAGGTGTTGGACCTTGCACTAGGCTTTGTTGAACTTTGTGAGGCTGGCAGTGGCCCAGCTCTCAAGCTTGTCAAGGTCCCTCTGGATGCCATCCCTTCCCTCCAGCCTGTTGACCAAACCACACAGCTTGATGTCGGGAAACTTGCAAAGGGCACACCCGATCCCCCCTGTGTTGCTGACAGTTGATTCCCCTTAAAGATAAAAATGATGAAATTGGTAACTGGCTGTTGCTTTAAGGGTATCCAATTTTATTTTCCACATTGCTCCTTTGAGAGCTAAATTTTGAGTCCTGAGTCGTGTATTGACAGTTTTGGGTTTGTAGCACACATGGAAAAACGTGCTCAGAGGGAGAAATGATGTGTAAAGGAGTCATGGCCTTGCTGTCGTTATGTGCATGATCCTGTAGAGGAGCATCAAAAGAAGGAAAATGTAGTCTCCTGATGATTTACCAGCCACCTTCTGGAAGCACTTATTGTTATAGAATGTGGGAGCTTGAAGGATAGTTGATCGCTGGGAAGGGATTAAAGGGACTGCTGAAAACGTGCTTTGTCTGAAGGTGCTGCCCATTGAATTGCCTTTCTTGCCACTTTGATTGGGGAGAGTTTAATGCCTTCAGCAATTCATTTTCTGTTGAAGAACTTGAGAAGTGAATGAGTTGGTGGCTCAGATCTGACTAATTCACAGTGTTACCTGAAAATGTTGCTTTTTACACTTGTGTGTAAGTAGAAGCTGCTCTAAACAAAAGCTTCTGGGGTTGGTCATGGTTCATTTTAATTAACTGAAATGACCTTGCTTTTTTTGCTGTGAGCTGAGTCGTGCTTTCTCTTTCCGACCAGGCAGGCAGGGAACAGAGGCTACAGACTGGGAGATAGAGTGAGAGCCTCTCCTGTGAATCAGTTTTTGAACCTGTAAACGGAAGAGTGCAAGCAGTGCCGCAGGTGCACTTCACTGAAGAATAAAAAAGGAAGGCTGAAAAATAAAATAAGGGGGAAGAAATTGCAGAGGAATGGATGATGAGACAGTGTCAAAGAGCTCCTATAAAAGCCTGCTTTGTCTGAAACAGAAAGCATGGTGAGGGGATTGTCCGCCACAGACACCCCTTTGTCTCTGCCATCGTTCAGAGATGATTAACGCTTCTTAAGGTCCCACTGAGCTTGAACCATTGAAAAGCCGTCTCTTAAAGCTCTGGAGATGAGGTGTTTCAAGTGCATTGGCTGTGCTTGCACTGTGATATTCTGCTACAGAGCCATGAGTGGGCAGAAGCATCTTCTCTACCAGGTACATCCCCTGTTTTTTTTCCTCACTAACATTGATATTTTGAAAAAGTTATTTTATAGGTAACATAAAACCCTGAGGTGACTGATGTACCATGGGAGAAATTGCATTTCTTGTTTCAGACTTTCCTTGAGCTGTCGCATACATCTGACAAATTCTGCAGACTTCCTTGAGATTCCTTCTGTCCCGTTGTTCCCCTAGGTATCAGTCTGTCTGTTTTCCTAATTTTTTTATGGAGAAAAGCTTTTAGGTGGCCAAAGAACTTTGGGGGAAGTTAGGACTTGTTGGAGCAAGTCCAGAGGAGGGCCACAAGGACGATAAGGGGGTTGGAGCAGCTCCTGTGTGAAGGCAGGCTGAGGAAGTTGGTGCTGTTCAGCCTGGAGAAGAGAAGGCTGTGTGGAGACCTCAATAGCAGCTTTCCAGTATCTGAAGGAGGCCTACAAGGATGCTGAGGAGGGACTCTTGATGGGGGACTGTAGAAAGAGGATGAGGGGTGATGGGCTTAAAGTGAAACAGAGGAAGTTCAGGTTAGCTAGAAGGAAGAAAATCTTCACCTTGAGGGTGGTGAGGCACTGGCCAGGGTTGCCCAAGGAAGTTGTGAATGTTCCATCCCTGGCAGTATTCAAGGCCAGGTTGGATGGGGTCTTGAATGACATGGTTTAGTGCCAGGTGTCCCTGCCCATGGTGTTGGAACTAGATGATATTAAGGTCCTTTCCAACCCTAACTATTCTATGTATGATTCTCTGATGTGTACTTCAAGATCCCGTGAACTGAGTTAGTGGGGAACTGTAATCCAGCTGTTTGGAATTACCCCTCCATAAATGAGTGCGAGCCCTTCTGTGCAAAGGAGGTCTTTAAACTGAAGGAAATTGTGTTCTGTGGGTCCTGAAGCCTGATTTCTGCTGGAGCTTTTTTATTGGCAGACATGGGGAGATGATGGGAGAAATGCTTTGTTAGCAGCTGCTCCTTCTGTTGATAATAAAGGATGTGGTTTGGAGAGTCTGTTGTTATTGCTGACTTAATGTCAGGAGTTTCAGAGTTAGGAATGCCACTTTTCCTTTCAATGGTGAGAATCCTGTGTCATCCTGTATGTCTTTTGGCCACAGGTTTCTGAGGGAAGTGACACTTAATTTCTTTTGTCACTTTTGGGATGTGTAAGAAAGTACAGGAAGAATGTATTAAGCTTTGTGGAGACTATCTGGCGACTCCTGCCTTCATTGAGGCTGTCAGGTTTTGGCAGATGTGATTTTGGGTGAAACCTTGTGAAGTGTCTCAGTATAAGTTGGTTATGATGTGCCAGAAAATCGTGCAAACTTGAGGTTAGTTTAGTTTTGCAGTCCTGCTGTTGCAGGTGTCCAGTGAAGGACAGGTAACTGGACCCGGTGTTTAGCTGTGAGCTGCATGATTTTTCTGTCACTTCTTGGAGCCAGCGTAACATTTTGAAATCATGCAATGAATTGGATGAAATCATGCAAATCATGGATGAATTGGGTACTGCTCTGAGTGAAAATGCTGTGGGGTTTTTGTTCTGAGTTCCATTAAAGTGAAGAGATGCTCTGCTTATTTTTACTGATTTTGCGCTGTATTTAGATTCCTTTGGCTGTGCGCAGATTGATTGTGCTCTTGCCGCTGGCTTTTCAGTTTCTGCAAAGCACAGAGATTTATCCCATGAAATCCGGTTGACAGTACTAATTGGTGTCTCTTCATCTTGATTTAAGCTGGATCTGTCAAATTGCTAGTTGTAAATGTAGGATATGTGGCAGAATTGTATTCTCTTGGGAAAGCAACTTGAGACTTAATGGGAAGGGGTTAATATTGCCCATGGAGAAAGCAGGAGGAAAGAAAACCACTCCTTGATTTCTGACCACTGAAATGGGGGCTTTAGGATGCAGAAGAGCATTGAATCTTTGATTCACTGGAAGTGAGGGTTGATCAATAAGCTGAAGCCTCAGAGCCTCCTGTTACCATCCCTCAAGGCTGCCTTTTGACATCCCTTTAATTTGCAATAGATTTATTTCTTAACGATGAAGCTGAAGGTATCCTGTGCAATTGGTCTTAACCATTTTGGATGGTATGAAATGGTGTTTATCAGTACTTGTCCCCATTCCTAATTTTTAAACAAGCGCCTCTGAATTTCACCTCGTAGCCTTTGAATCTCAGTCTCTTTTTGAGCACTTCGATGAGTGGGGAGTGAGATGGTAACTTCTTGCCAAAATGTGGTAATGGTTTCTCCGTCTCGTTCTTGCAGCTGTTTTTATGTATTCCGTGCTGATCTCCTTAGTTCCAGCTGTTTGTGCACTTCAGTCGCTTGACAGAGCAGATGGAGCTGTTGATGCCAGAAGAATGCTCAGCCTGGTGCTGTTCCTCTTTAGGCCATGCCTTGGATTGCCATTGAGCCCTGTCTTGTGACTCCTTGTGGCTCCAGAGTCTTCAAAAGGACATTTGCTCAAAGGACGTTAGCCACTGTCTGTAGACACTTGGAACAAGCAGAGCCTGTAGGAGACATTTAAATGCAGGAAGCTTTCCCACCTGACAGGAGAGGCTCATGTAACGTGCAGTTGATGGGATTTGCCAGCCTTCCCTTAAAATTCTGTGCCACAGTTTCCTCATCTTCCCATTTTGCTCCACCGTTCCTGAGTGAAGGATAGAGGGGTGCAGGTGCAGCCCGCTCAGTGGGGGTGGTGTTTGTTTCTCACTTGCTTTAACGGTCTTTACCTTTGCAGTTTACCAGCTCACAGAGAGACTCCAGTTGCAGACATGGTCATAGCAGTGTGTCAGAGGGTTGCACATGGTGCCCTTGGCCTTGTCACCAAGCCTTGCAATCTGTGTCCCCTTGCGTGGCTGCTGAGGCCTCCTTGAACAACAGAGATTTTCGTCTTAAGGATCTTCAGTTTCTCCTGGCTGTGACAGCCACTCTGGTAGGGCATGGCTGTTGCACACTGTCCTTTTGTCACCAAGTCTGTTACTAATCCTTATCCAAATGTTTTTTTTATTCTAAGTGCTTGCCTTCACTGAATGGTTTGATTAAGAAAAAGCTGAGAAGAAGCTTTAAGACAAGAATAAGTGAGCCTTATTCCTCAGGGTTGGCTCTGCTGTACTGATGAGGGTTCCAGCGGGTTGGCTTTGGCTTGACTCTCCCATTTGCATTGAGACTGCTAAGTACTTTTGGTTGCAATTATTAATGCTAATAGTTGGAGTTTTTTTCATTGCCTTTGTTTTTGGAAGTGAACTCCAAATTATGGAGCTGGGGAAGATCATTCTGTGAGAGGTAAGCAATGATATCAGAAACATTCCTTCCTGACCCTTACAGCAGTGGGTGTTTGGTGGGGACATGTTTAAACTAAGCCAGGTCCCTGAGCAGAAAACAAACCAGCTTTCCCTGCCTGAACAGGTATTTGGCAAATTTGTTTGTTCTACGTTGTGTCAGGTCCTCAGTGTCCCCCAGAGAGACTGAGAAGGTGAAGTTTAACCTGTAATGCAGCTCCTATTTGAACTAGTGCATCACAGCTAGTGGCCCCTTTTCTTAAAATGACCATATGAAATTGTTTATTGGAACACTGTTTTTCTGCCATATGGAGCTTGAAATCCTGAAATTTTATTTATGAAAGTGCCTTTTCGTAGAGCTTCACTAAATGAGGGTGACTGTCGCTTGGTAAAAAACTGGTTTGCCTCAACTGTGGGAGAGCAGAAAGAAGGACTGTTACTTGTTGAGTTGATTTGTCCAGACAGGACAGCAGAGAGAAAGAGACTCGATATTCAGATCTTAGTTGTTGCTGTAGCCAGAGATTGTAGTCTGTGTGGTGAAGAGATGACTGGTCAAGGGCTGCCCCATATGCATGAAAGCTTATGCCCCGAGGTCCTAAGCTGTCAGGTACCTGTGCCTCAAAACGATGATCCAGTAGCCAGTTGGTAATGGAACCTCAGTTAAGACTAAGGAGCAAAGGGACTGTGGTGAAGTGCCTTAATGTAGGTCTCTAGAGAGTTAAGGTGATTAAATACTTGCTTTAGAATCAGTTGACTGCCTCAGGTTGATGACAGAGCACAACTTGATGCCCTTGAGTGTAAATGTAATGAAATCTGTCTTGGGGTCACAATTCAACTGAACTCCAAGGTGGCTGCTGAGTAGCTACATGTTCCCTCAGATAATGATGCTCTCTGAGAGATGACTGTTCAGTGAAGGAGTGTGGGTATGGGGCAGGACTGCTGAGGACATCTGAACCAAAGGAGCCATCTGAGCCGCCGGGGCTCCCGGCCTTCATTACTGCCCCAGCACTGGTGGTACCCAGCTATGTAGCCTGAGGAAACCAGGCTGCAAGCTGCGTAGACAGTGTAGAGAGCCCTGTGTGGCATCCATCAGTGGCATGGGAAGTGTTTGGGATTGGCGCAGCTAGGACTGGCAGGTCTGTAGGATTCTGGCTGGTGGAAATGGTGGTGTTCAGAGGAGAGGCTTGCTGGCGTACCTGGAAAGAGCACTGGCTTTGAGTGTTAGCACAGACTGGATGGGGCTGGAGGCAGCTAACACATTGGGAGCCAGAGAGGAGCTGGTTCAAAACCTTAACCTCTGTTCTGTATGAGCAGTGGGGAGGCTGGTCCCCAACTAGGCTGAGCTTGCACTTTGCACTGAAATAACAAGGTAGGCTGGGTGTTAGCAGATGTCAGTGCTGTGGCCTTAACTATAAAGCAAAGGAATTGATTTGAGGCAGTTAATGAAATTTAGGTTTATAGAGAGGTCCAGTTATGCCTAAGAGGCACAGTTAATAGCATCGGCACTGAATAAACCCCAAATAGGCTCTGTTTCGATTCCATAACGAGGGTTAGAGGCCCATAATTTTATATTCATATAAGTGGTTTGGCTGGTGATTATGTGACTTGCTTTGAGGAAGTTCTGTAATAAAATACAGTCTTGGGAGCATGAGTGGAAGTAGTGATTTTTTTAATTAGCAACTAATGAAAGGTGGTGGAACTTAGAATTTTACTAGATTTATTGGTCTAGAGGTCTGCTGCTGGGGCGAAGTAGTTCCTTGTGAAGCTGCAACTCTGGAGCTTACTTATCATCATTTTCTTTAGGCACTATCTGCTCTTAGAGGAACTTGTACACTTATTTTCCCTCCCTGAAGACAAACGAGGTTTTAAGGACTCTGCTTCTGTGGCTTTTCACCATAGAGAATAAACTGAAACTAGGATTAAGATATGGGGACTGAGACAACCTTTGTGGCAGGTATATCCTGCAGAGACTGGGAGGGCAAGGTTTGGGCACAATAGGCAGCAAGGTCTCAGAGAGGTGTTGGGATACAGGTGGAACTGGGAAAAACATGGACAGAATCTCCTCTGTAGTTTGCAGAGGGTTTTTGTCTTGTTCCCAGAGGGAGTACAGATTGAGGCTGTTCTCTGTATTCTCTTCCCTCCCTTTCCTACCCCAGCCTTTCTGAGCTGTGTCTGGAAGATGCCAAATTCTTACCAATACTGGCATGATGGAAGGCAAGGATTGCTAAATTACTCTCTTAGCTGAAGTTACCACTAGGTTACCAGCAGCAGGAAAACCTCAGAACCAGAGGCCAGTAACTCTCTGCTGGAAGAGGATGCCTGTGGTCGTGGACAGTAGCGAAGCTGCTTTATCCTCAGACCTCTTGTGGTGCTTTGCTTTACAAGTCGCATACTGGTTGATGTCATGCTGAGCCTTGGAAGGGCAGCTGAAGTCAGAAGCTGAACTCCGTCACCACTCCTTGCTCTCATGAAGAAAGGCCTGAGGGATAGTCAGATCATGAAAACAAGCAAAGAGTATATGCCTTCCCCTCAGCCACACTGTGTTCCTCATGGGTGGCAGGAGGCGGGAGAGTCGGATTGGGCTGAATTCTTCTTGTTTTTAGCTCGAGAAATGCCCTGTGGATTTGAACAGAGCAAAGCACTTTTCAAGCAGCAAAGGTAAGAAAATGGGACATGAGAATTTTGGGAGGTGTCAGTGCAATTTTAGCCATCACTGGTTTCCACTGAAGGGTTGTATTAAGGATTCTTTTTTGTCTTGTGTAAATCAGTTTTCATTAATAGAGCAGATGTACCAAAATGCATCTGGCAATGAAATGGAGGAGAAAAGAGGCAGCGAGTGCTAGTGGATATAAATAATGTCTTTTTTGGGAAGTAAAGCTCTGCAGAAACTTCAGAGGCTCCATTTCAACTTTAGGAACCTGTCTCTTTTGCCTGAGGAGATATATGGAGCAGGAAAAATGACCTGAACCATACTGCTTTGTTGGATTCCGGTGCATGTGAGGTAGAAAGCACAAGCTTCTGGAGTGCGGTCAACATGTGAAGTCTTGGTTCTACTGAAATATTAAGGTCTAGCCTGAGTTAATGCAAGATGGATTAATTCTAGATGAGCTCTGCCTGTACCAGGAAACCTTTCCAGGTCCCTGCAGTACAGAATGGGCTTATAAACACGGATGGATGAGTTTGGTAATGTTTGACCCAGTGTAGCAGAATAGCGTGCAGTGATGCTGCTTGCCTAGGGCCTTGCTGGCAAACCAAGTGGAAGAGGTACACATATCTGAAAGCTTCTGTTGAGGAGGTATGGTGGATATGGAGATGGACTCTGGTCTTCATGTGAAGCTGAGGGTTAAAAAGAAGCAAGGCATGAATTGGGATTTTGCATGTTTTGTTGGGACCCTCCACGGTTGTGCTGTGTTATTTTTGAGGAATCTGCCTGCACTGCAGAAAAGTAGTCTTTGAAATCTTCCTCACTTGTTTTCAGCAGTGGACTTTTCCTGGCTGTTTGAGTTACAATTAAAGGACCTGTTTGTTTTGATTTTTTTTTTTTTTTTTTTTTTTACTTAGTGCCTGTAACTGCTGGGAAGAATTTGAAGGCACCAGCCTGAAAGCAGAGAGTACCACAGCAAGTAGAGAATGTAAAAAGTAAAACAAAACGGGAAGTCCTGACTTGGAGACAAATGATGTCCAGCCTGGAGCTGGCAGGGCTGGAGAAGGTAGGTAATAAAGAGAGGATTTCTGGAAACTTAATGGAAGAGGTGTTGTGCTGTTGATTATTGACTAGTTTTTTTCTTCCCTCAATACAGGCAGGGCCACTTGTTAGGGTGCTCCTTTCTAGTCTTGGCCTTTTGTCTGAAGTTGGTCTGCTCAGCTTTCCTGCTTCTTAGTGGTAACATGGTTGATGATGTCTTCATCTGAGTTCGTGCTGGGGCATGGAATTGTCTCTTTTATGCTGTTAGGATGCTTGTTGTCTGGTACCTGCTCAGGGCAACCACAGCTCTGGAAATGGGAATAGCCTTTGCTGCTCAGCTGCCTATGTGCCCAGGTGGGATATCCCGTGCCATAAACCTGGTTTTAACTGTTCTGTCCTTGCATGAGGAGTTACTGAGGCAGGACATGAAAAGCAAGTGAATCTTACCTGGCTCTGGTGTTTCTGACTCAGGAAATCTGTTCCCAGCATCAGAAGATAATTTGCCTCCCAGTGCTGGAGGGCTGAGCAGATGCTACCCACAGAAGGGAAACAGTTTGCTCAGTCTTCCCCCTGCCCTTTCCTTATTACTTAAGGAAAGAGCAAACCCCACTGAGGACGGGATCAGTGGCACAGAGGTGGAGTCGTGTGGAGCTATTTTCAGAGCTTGGAATACCTCTGTGCCCCCAGAGCAGGAGAGGAAGGTGGGTGTGACTGAGTTTTGGATTTTCCTTCTGCTGTGGCTCTGAGAAGCCCATGAGCAATTGCCATCCCAGCATACGCAAGTGTGAGCTGGAAAAGAGATGGTGATGTCCATCCTCACCCTGCCTCAGGGCCAAGACAGTGTCCTTTGAGGAAGGAGTGCTCTTGGTCTGGGTCTTGGCAGTGGGATGGGGCATTTGCCTGTGACACAGAGGTGCCTCTAGGGCAGAGCGAAATGCTATGTTCTTCTTCTGACAAATGTTAATTTTCAGCCTGGTTTCCAGCTGTCTGAACTGTTTTGTCGAATCCTGACTGTTCTCCCCAGCTGTCCATCACCGACTCTCATGTTTTGATGGCTCTTGTCACAAATAGCATGCTAAAAGATCTTGGTTATCTTCTCTTTCCTTTCTTCCCCCTTTGAGAGGTCTCACTGACTTTTTGCAGCTGCCCTGACTCTCTCCTCCTGTCATTCCTGGGAAGCAATGTGGCAATTAGAGCTGTCCACCCCTGGGAGGAAGTGTGCACTGTTGGCCCTAAAGAGTTTGCTCCAAAGCTTCCCTGTTCTCCATGTGCCATGGATTTGACTGTTCTGCCATTCGAAGTACAGTCACATCTGTACAAATGTCTACCACACAGGTGGGTTTCATGAAGCCTTTATTCTTTTACTCTTTTTTGGAAGGTATATTGCCCCACATTTTCTCTCTTTCTCCTTGTTCCCTCTCAAAGGAGAGGTGTCATCTTAACTGCCTGTCTTAGAGGTGATGTGAAGGCAGCTGTCACTTAAGTACAGATGTGCCAAGCAAGGGCAGGGGAAATAACTTACCTCTTTCTCTGAGCATTAGTGCATAGAGACTGATAGTTGTAGTGGCAGCCGGGGACACCTCTTCTGAAGGGATGGTGGGGGTTCAGATCCTGGTGCTGCCAACCCTTGATCTCGTCTTAGCTCTGTCACAGCTGCCTTTCTCCTCAAGCTTTGCCTCCTGCCCCGGTGGGACCCTAGAGCTGTTAAATTGTAGCACCTGAGTGACTGTGGTGAGAATGGAGCTGGTCACACACAGCCAGGCTCCACCTAAATAAGGAAGGAACTTTTGTGCTCCAGCTGATGTTGCTGAAGCTGATTCCGTTACCATTTCAGAAGACCAGCCTCATGTGAGAGTCAAATGGGACCTGGAGGTTTGCTGTAGGTAGCAAGGAAATGAGGTTCAGAAGGCAGTGCCTAATCCTACGGTCAGCCTCGATGCTGTGTGTTGATTCACTTTCAGAGGTATTTTATTTGAGGTCTGTGTAAGGTGGTACAAAGCAATCCCATGCAGCCAGCAGCTAGGGGCAAGGCTATTTGTTCCCGTGCTTTAAAGACCTCTACTCCAGTGTGAGCTGTCTCGCTGCTGCAGTGGTTGGTTTTATTTTGCTTCAGAACAACTGAACCAAAGATTCCTTTCATTTCCTTTTCACTGTGGCAGGAAGTCTCCCAGTAGAATTAAGGAATGTCTTAATGTCTCAGTCTTTTTTTTCTGGAAGGGACTGAGTGCTGCTTCCAGAGAGATGGAGGCCTGGAGTGCTGAGCTGGCCATGCTGAGAGGACTCCTGGCAGCAGGGCTGGGCCACAGATGCTGCAGGTACTGTAGGGAGATGCTGGATGTCTTAGTGGGATGACCTTTCTCTTTTGAGGGTGCTGTATTTTATGTACCATGTTGTCACAGGCTGGTCTCTGTTGGCAAGGTGATGGGAGCATCAGTCTGTTCTCAGAAATGAGTCTGCAGGAGCCCTTTGCTGGGGCTTCGCTGCAGAGCTTTGTCATACCTTGGCAGTGTTGTCGCTTCCCAGAGAGTGCTTAAATCTGCAAGTTGATGCCATTCATTCACACAGAGAAGGCTCTGTGCAAGCCTTCCTGTGATTGTACCTGTGAGCTTTAGTTTTCCCTTCAAAGAATTGTTACCAAAAGCTTCTGTGTGTTTGTCACTTGCTGAATGCCACCAGTGAATCTTGACTTGGCATGGTATGTATGTACATGCTCACTCCCATATTGGCCACCAGGATGACCCTTGTACCACCATCACCAGCCTCCCACCCCAAGGAGCACCGGGGTGCCAGGCTTGGATGGTGGGAGAAGCACATGAACCCATGTGCTGGATACCAGCGTTTTCAGAGCAAGGTGCAAAGGCTTATCATGGGGCTGTGCTGGATAATCCACCCCATCCTATGTCTTCTGCTGCTGGCTGAAGATCTAGCAGTTCCCTGAAACAGTGGCACTTACTCTTCTTTTACTGAGTATCTGTTGTTCTTTGTTTTGAGAGCCTTGGTGGTTCTTCTGTCTTAACACTCAGCTTCTCTGATAGGTATGTCACCAGGGGCTTCTCTGCCTGCCATTCCCTGGCAGCACCCCATGTAGAGAGACATAACACAAGTGTTTCTGCTGTGGCCTTGATGACTGGCCTTCTTGGTGTGGTTGGATTGCAAGAGACTATGAAGGAAGAAGAAGTAGGTTTCTTACTACATTTGCAGGACCGAAGATAAAGGCTGCTAAAAAAGGTCACTTTTATTTCTGTGGGATTCTTGGTCCATCGCACATCCTCAGACACTTGTTTTTGCAAGGCAGAGCACCTCAGGGCCTTGATGTTGTACCCTGGCTTTCCTCTTTGGCACAAAGCAGCTGGCATTTTGGTCTCAGACAGTAGTTCAGCAGATGGCTCCTTAAAACCAAAACCAGCCAAACCAGACTTGTTCTTTTCAGGGAGCCAAGGAGTTTGAAGGCGTGTGCTGAGGTTAACTTCCAGAAGAATATCTGTAGGATCACTGCACACAGTATCTCTTGGAGCTTGTGCTAAGATTGAGGACAAATGTGACTGTCTGGTAACTCTAAAGGCAGATGAAAGGTTTATGTGATTCAGGGAAGTGAGGAATGTCCATGCTAGGAGAGATTTCACATTGCTGGGCACATCCCTGCACAATCCGTATGTGTGGAGGGGTTGGCCCAGAAACATCCAAAGGTTTTTTCACCTGAATTTTTCCATGGTTCTGTGCCTGATCCTGCTGATGACCCATGTGGTCTGCTTTGGGGAGTGAAAGGAAGAGGAAAAAGCATTATAAAGCATGTAGAAATGTGGCAGTATTCTTGTCTGCTGTAGGCTCTGCTGGGGGAGCAGATGCTGGCTGCCTTTTCTCTTCTAGATGAATGAATTTCACTGGAAAAACAACTGCTGTGCTAGGAAGCTGGCAGATGGACCTGTACATAGACTTGGGGCAGTGGGGATGTCATGGGAGGAATTTGGGAAGGCAGAGGGAGCCCATGCTGGCAGCACGGACTGAGCAGGACTTTAGAGGGATGTGCTGGGGGTTCCCTGTGTTGCTTCTCTCATCAGGAGCAGCTGTTTCAGGCTTGCCAGGATTATGATGGTAATGAGAGAGGGTTTTTGTTGGGCCTGCATCCCCAGGAGGGGAGCACTATTCCTGCCCTTTGTTTTCACTTTGTACCTGGTGTTTCTAGGCCTTGAAATTGTGCTGTGGGCTCAAATGGACAGTGAAGTCAAGGAGGATGAGCACAGGATCAGTTCTCAGGGAGACAGGAGGTATGTAAGTTGTGCTGTCTTGTAGCTTTTGTGGGAGACAAAGAAGCCTGGTGAGCCAGGACTAGCAGAGCTAAGGATGAGCATTTCTAGAGGATTCTTTGCCTTCAGAGCTCTCTGTAGATGTCAGCCAGTTTGTCTGCTGTCTGCTGCCCTGTTGCTTGCTGGGGAGGAGAAATCCTTCTCTCCCAAGTGGATGCTGCTCTCCAGTGGCATTTCAGTTCTCTTTGCCAGCGGGGCTGGAGAAAGGGCTGCCCTGATGTGCAGGAGCTGGGCATTGCACAGAACTGCAGTGCAGGAAGCTTGAAAGCATGTAGATGCTGATCTGTCCTCCCCAGGGTCCCATTTGGAGTTGAGGGTGGGGAGGGACCAGTGCATGCAATGACAGAAAAGCTTCCTGAGCTGTGGAGAGAACCAAAGCTCAGCCCAACATCCAGAGCTGCTATTAGAGCCTCCAAGGCCCTGTCTGCATGCAAGTCTGCTGTCTAATCTGCTGGTGCTGCTGGCAGAGGGAGTGTGTTCTGGCAGCAGCTGGAGCCTTCCAGAGTTAGCCTGCAAAGCTCTCACTGCTTCTACTTATGGAGAAATGTCATTCAGAAGCTGCCTTCCTGACCAGTCTCATTCTGGGCTTATTACCCAGGTCTGCTCTATAAAGAGACTCGTCAAGTACCTCTACAGCCCAGCTCCTCCTTGGGAAGGTTTGATGTAGCTAGCTTGGTGAATCCCAGATATATCTCTAATGACAGATCACTTGTAAAAGCAGCGTGCAGTGCAGGTGAGACCAGCCAGGAAAAGAAAATAGTTTGGAAATGTCTGTCTTCTAGTCATAGGAAAAGGAAGCGGAAGCCATCTTTCTCCATTCAGGCCAGCATGCTCCTGTGAACCTGTCTGGGAGAAATGAGCATCCAGTTCCTAGTTAAAAAAGTGGGAGCACAGTCTGGGAAAGGCTGAAAGAAGGTGTCTGCCTTGAGGCTGTGCTAAAGAGAAACTGCAGATACTTGTTTCTCAGAAGTGGGGCTGATGGATGCCTCTCTAGGAGGTTCTGGTGGCTGGCCATCATTTTCCTTGCCCTGTTCTGGTTTTCTTCATCAGTAGAGGAGACTGAAGGCACCAGCTGGAGACTCAGTGCCCTTCCGTGCCCTTCTTCAAGGTGTTTAGGTGGGTGACCGAGGCAGGAGGCAGCAGCTGTAACCTGTCTGCAGACATGATGGACATCAAAGCCCACAGCAGGTGTGGACTGTGAGACCTTGTGTCTCTGTGGGACAAGACCTTTCTTGTAGGCAGTTTCTGGAGAAAAGCTGATGTGTCATAAACTTAGACCTTGATTTTCCTGCATATTATCATCTGTTCTATCCACAAAGCTGAGGTGCTTTTCTGTCTGCCTTCAGGACTGCTGCAGGTACATGTTTTAAAGATACGTTGATCCAGGCAGTGTGGTGAAAGATAAGGTTTGTAGGCAATGGTTTTTGCTCCCAGTGACTTAGTCTGGTAAAAGATACCATTTTGTACTAAGAAAGCTCATTCCGTATGTTGTTTGATATGCATTAGAGAGGCTGATTCCAGAGAGAGGGGGTAGATCAGCCTCTCCGTGGTATCCACAGCACTGTGTTGGATGCAAGTTGTTTGCCAGCCCTTGTTAACTCTGATATTCCCAAATAGGTATTGCTGGACTTGCCTCACAAGTAGGAAAGTTGTTTCCCTGTGAGATCAGTCCCCTTGCCTGGTCCCTGGCAGAGCTGTAATTAGACAAGTGCAAGTTTATCACCTTCTGTGTCACCCTCGGTCCATTCTTGGTCCATCCACCTCTCCTTGGTGGTGTCCCTGGCATGGAGGAGGATTTTTTTTTCCTATCTATAGTAAAGAGGGAAAGTTTGGATTTGGTTAAGGAAATATGGAAGGTTTCTTCTCTGTGTCTTGGTTGCTCTTGGAGTCCCTGTGCTGATTTGTAAGGGAGAGTTTTGCAGGGCTGCCCTGAGGACAGGAATGAAGCAAAGCCCCTGAAAGGAAGGGTGGTGGCTATATGAGCCTTGTCTTATGCTCTTGGGTTTAGGACATCACCTGGGTCTGCTGAGGCTTCCTGGCATGTTGGAATACCTGAGCTGCAGGCTGGGAGCTGGGAGCACGGCTCAACCACCCTTCACTGTTTGCAGGGACGGGAGAGTTTCAGGCAGTCCTCATGTGTTGTCTTTCTTGATGGCAGACAGGAAAGGACTGTCCTTTCCTGACAAAAGTAGATCTTCTTTCCCAAGATTTCATCTGCTCCTGCTGTCTGTTGCCCACCTGAAATCCTCCTTGTCTCCTGATGGCCTCGTTGTTTTTCCAAGAGCAGCCAGTTATGCTCCTGCTGCAGTGGCAAGAGGGATGATGCCAGGATGAGCCAGTGACTGGCAGCCTCTGGCTTCTTTTTATGTTTCCATCCATCCTCTCTCATCCCTTTTAATGAGACTGCGTGTCAGAGTGCACTAGGAAGACTTTTCAGTGTGAGAGGAGGTCACCAATGGGGTACTAAGGTTCTTGCTTTCATCTTGGCAGGGAGAGGCTGCTCAAATGAAACCTTTGCCCCCTTGAGCTGCTCCTGTAACAGACCTTGTGATGGGAAACAAAACCCCTGCAGTGAGGCTGATGGATCCAAATTGAGTGGGTCTGTCCTGCAGCTCTGAGCCTTGAAACTCAGAGGTGCTTGTGTTGATAGTCACAGTTGCAAACCTGGCTGCTCCTGACCCACTGGGTACCTGTCTTCTCATCTTTTTATCCTCTTTTTTCATTTGTTTCTTTGTGTGTTTTTTAATGTGGCTGCTCTCTTGTCTTCTAAAATCCCAGCTGCTTTAAATGATACATCCATGGCTTGAGAGGTTCATTCTTTCAGGCCTTTGGTGCTTCCTGCACAGACATAAGAGCTTTTCTGATCAACGACGGTTGATTTCATGAATGGCTCCACTACTACTCTGTGTTTTGAATGGTTTGCCTCTGCTTTTGAGGCCATGTCTATTACAAAGGTGGTGTTTTGTGAGTGGGATGGTTTCTGTCAAGGAGAATCTGCAGATGTTCTGGGATCACTGTGCTGGTTCTTTGACTCATGGTAGTTCTTGGGATGCGTGAAGGATGGGAAGAGGTTCAAAGGAAGGACCTGAGGAGTTCATTTAACAATTCAGCTTGGAAGATGTGTATGTAGAAAATGAAGATATGCCCCTCTGCTCCCACTGCCCAGATGCAGTGTGCTGGCAGTCATCATGGGGGTCTCAGTCACATCAGAGCTGTAGAGTCTGAGAGTACCTCCATGGCAGAGAGCAGAGGCTCTTGTAAGGGGTGCACTGGATGCCTTGTTTAAAAATCTAAGCCCTGGCTCGGGTTCCAGCCAAGGCCAGCCTCTGCACAGCTGTTCTTCAACAAAGCTCCCAGTCTTTTTGGCAAAAGACTTCCAGGTACGAATACAGTCAAATAGTTGACTAAGCAAAGAGCAATCCAGTGGTCCCTTCTTCAGCAGAGCAGCGATTGCTTTGAGGTTTTGCTTGAGTTCTGACAGCTGTGGCTGTCACATGGTTGTAATGGGCCTGTGAATGCATCTGCCTGGAGCAGGTAAAGGCACTATCAGCTTTGCTTTTATTTCTTGGTGCCTGCTTCAGTTTGGAACCTCCTTGCACAGCCAGGCTGGTACCTGCAGCCTGCCCAGCACCTCTCAGCACAGCCTGTGTGCTGCAGGGAGCTGCCCGAGCTGCCTGGCAGCAGCAAGATATGGGCCTGTCCCTCCAGTGCTTCAGAAGTGATAAATAACCCAAGATGCTCCTTTCAGAGTTTCTGAAGAGCTTCTGGGGCTTCGTAGCTGCTGGGATTGTGCCTGGTGCTCCTGTGGGCTTAGGCTGACAGGCATGTCATGGGCTGGGCTTGTCCCCTTCCCGTGTCTCCTGGTGTGGTCTTTCTCTGCCTTGCTTCAAATCATAGAACCACATGCTGGTGTTTGAAGGTCTCCCACAGGTGTAGTAGTAGCCCTGCTGTGGATGACCAGCTTGCTGCGAAGCCAGGAGCCAAGGGGACCAGTCCTGCTGCAAATGGCGCTGCCAAGGGATGTCTGAAGCTGCAAATGCCAGCCAAGCTGTCGTGGACCAGGTAGAGCACAGGAGGGCTGTTTTCTGTCTTGGTCAGGAGAACACGGACGAAAGGAGTGCTTGTGGCACTTAGTGTGTCCTTGGAGTTTGGGAGGATCTTGCTGGGCTGTGGGTGCTCTGGTGTTACCATGGTTTCAAGTGTGTGTGATGCCAGGAAGTAGAGAGCTGCCATGTGCTCAGGCTCTGAAGGAACCTCTGTATCTTGGGAGGAGGAGACTCCTGTACTCCCTAGCCTGTGGTGTCCCATGGTGCTGGGTGGCATGGAGAAGGCCCTGACAGGAGGGAGAGAAGAGCTGGGTGTGAGGGAAGAGAGGCTGATCCCTGTTCTGCCTACGTGACTTTGACGAAGCCCTGGTCCTGCAGTGTGGGGGTACTGTAGGATGTTTGTGTCCTCAGTATCATGGTGACTTAGATGGTTTTTAGTTGCCAGTGGAGACATGAGGCCAAGGCAGTTAGGATTAAGGTAGTGTCAACCACAGGATTGACTGTTGAACCATTCTGCAACTGTACAGCTGTCAGTGCCCCTGACATCTGTCCCCTTTCTTGTTTGAACTGAGATGTGATGCCAGTACTTTGCTGAATCGGTCACGAACCTCCATCCAGAATGCACTCGTCTTTCTGTGCAGTGTCTCATGGCAGTCACAGCCTCGGCTGCTGCCCTGCTCATGTCAGAGATTCCCCCTGAACTGTGAGTAACTTCTTGAATGTTCTGAAATTTACCCAAAGGCAGCAGCTGGGTTTGTTTTAAAAAGTGGTGGAAGGACAACAATTCCTCAGTTCAAATTTGACTCCACAGCTAATATCAGGGTCTCCAAAATGGGAATTTTTGAAATGCTGTCTGGATTTAGGAAAGGAGTAGAGAGGCAGTTCAGGGTATGGAAGTGGGACATAAACTGAGCAAGAAGTGAGGAAACAAAATTGGTTCTAAGCATGGCAATGAAAAGAGAGAAAGCAAAGCCAGGGCTGTGCGTGGAGGTCTGTTTCCAAAAAGCAAGCAGGCTCAGGGTTCCCCTTGCAGTGTGAGATTGCTTTGCTCAGAGGCAGGCAGGGAAACAGGGCTAAAAGGAGCCAACTTTACTTTTCTTCTTTCTTAGAAGAAAACAAACATGAACCCAGTTTGGACTGAAGAGGACTGTGGGCTGCATATCTGGGACTTGATGGGGCAGCAGTTGGGTAAGTGATCTCTCTGGAGGTTTTGGTTAGGAAATGTTTCCATAGCTTCAGAAGTGATGGAGTGTTGCCGTTGGTCCTTTCTGGACCGAGCACTGGAGTTCTTCCTTCATGGTTCAAATGCTCCTATCGCATCCCTGTGATCCTGTCAGCTGTGTGTGCCAGCACTTCCCTCCTCTCCCTTGGATCCTCACTTTAGCTCTCATCTTTGGCTTTGCTGCAGCTCTGTGTCCTCTGCAAGAGGCCAGACATGTCCAGTTATTCCAGTACCTGACTTGCTGAGTGCATGAGTGCCGACAGGAAGGTGTTTGTGATGTACCTGTTGGAAAGCCACCTCTGCCTCCTTCCTTCTTGGTGTCTGCGCTGTTGCCTGGTGGTGCTGGGGCTGGCCGGAGGCCCTGTTGCTTCGGGCAGCACTTTTCCTCCATGTCTTCCTGTCCTCCCATGGGATGCAGATGTGTCTGCCTCCAGGCTGTGGGTTACATGTGCATGGGACTGAGGCTGCCTGCCTCACCGCTGCTGGTCTTGCCTTCCTCATCTTGCACGTGATTTGGCCTCAGATGGTACTCTGTGTTGCCCAGTCCGTAAATGAGGGAGGACATTGATTGTTCTTGCTCTGTCTATAAAATGCTGTGGATGGTTTTCAATGCAACAGATGGCCTAGGCAGAAGTGACTGCAGAGCTCTCCCACCCTCACTATCCTTCTGTCGCAGTTTAAATCCACAGATGATTTTCCTGAGAATCAGCAATTCCTGTGTGCATCATGGAAAAATCTGAAGTCTGGACTGCTCCAGGCGGGTGCAAATTACTCAGCAGGTTGTCCAGTCTTGGCCCTTTGTGTACCACAAATACTGGGCTCAGTTCTGGGCCCCTGAGTGTAGGAAAGACACTGAGGTGCTGGAGCAGGTCCAGAGAAGGGCAGCGGAGCTGGTGGGGGTCCTGGAGCACAAGTGTAATGAGGAATGAACTGAGGGAGCTGAGGGCTTTAGTCTGGAGAAGAGAAGGCTCAGGAGGGACCTTATGCCTCGCTACAACTACCTGGCAGGAGGATGGATCCAGGAGGTGGCTGGTCTCTTCTCACAAGGAACAAGGAATAGGACAAGAGGAAATAGCCTCAAGCCATGCCAGGGAAAGCTTGGATTGCCTATTAGGGGATATTTCTTCACAGAAAGGGTTGTCAAGCCCTGAACAGGCTGCCCAGGGATGTGGTGGAGTCACCATCCCTGGGGGCATTCAAAAGAGCTGTAGATGTGGTGCTCCAGGGTTTAGCGGTGGCCTTGGCAGTGCTGGGTGCAAAGGAGCTGGGGCTCAGGAGAGCCTGATTTGGGATGGCAGGGAGTGAGTGGCTGTATGGGTCTGTGTTAACATCTGGACTTAAACCCCAACACTGGGTTAGACTTGATCTTCAAGGGTCTTTTCCAAGCTAAATGAATCTTTGAGTCTCTGAAATGACATCCAGTTGCAAGAAAAAAAGATGTTAAAAGGGAGCTGTGAAGTCAGGATCTGGAGGGCAGATGCTGGGAGAGGCAGGTTGGAAAGGGACAGTACTACTGTAAGGACTCAAGGCAGGAGGCGCAGTTGTGACTGATGCCATGTGGAGCTGGGGAGCCTCTAGCAGACCCTTGAAAGGAGCTTGGGCCTTCTCAGCATCAGCTGTCAGTTGAAGCTTACCAGAGAAATAGCAAGAAGCTCTAATACTGGGCTCCTATTAATTTTCTCAGCTGTGTTTAGAGCTGGTAGAGCTTTTGTGACAGGTTGCAGGATGTCAGTACCAATGTGATGCAGTGCAGAGGAATTGGAATATAAAGGTGACAGTAAGGCTTTGTGGCTGGCAAAACTTGATTTAGAAAGCACTCAGCTACTTAGCAGCTGGCTGAAGGGGCAAGAGGTTAGTTTTAGGAATTCTGGTTCTTCTTTCCTGGCTTCTTTCAGATGCTGCTTGTGTGGTAACTGTAGCTAAGCAAGCGATTTCTATGTGAGGAATGTCATCTTACTGCTTTAGCCTGAACAGGGGGAGGTGATTTAACTGAGCAAAACTGTTCAATAGCATCCTGAATCTTGGTTTTTAGGTGAAATCCTGACCTACCTGGCAAAGCGTTGAGGAGAGGGGCTGGGCAGCCCAGGTCCCAGCCCTGTCCATTGCTGGCCAGGTTCCAGTGCCTCTTGGCAGCCCAGCTGCAGTTAGCTGCTGTGCTGGTGGGCAGCAACCACACAGAGGCGTCCCTGGGTGGCTCCTGTCCTTCCAGCTGCCCACAGCTGCCGAGCAGTGCAAGGGCATTCAGGAGCCAAGACTGGGCCCTGCACAGAGGAATCCTCCCCTCCGGAAGAAGCGTGAATCAGCCTTCCTCAGGTAGCGTCTGGCCCTGGGCAGGGAGGAGGCAGCTCTGCTGGCAGCAGGGATGGGACAGTTGTGTGATACCTGGCAGGGTTTAAACATCCCTGGGTCAAGAGCAGGGCTGGGCAGGTAGAAGGGCTTGAACAGGCTCTGAAATTGCCGTGCAACTTGCAGTGACGGTAGAGGCCTGGAGCTTAGCTGTAGGTCCTCAGCAAAGGGAGCCTTGGCTGCTAGAGGTGGAGAGAGCAGCAGGGTGGTGGGCTGGAGGAGTGCTGTGTCCTGGTTGCTGGTTTGTCCTGCCCTTGCAGGGAGATGTGGCTGATTGCTCCTGTGTGCTCCTTTCCTGCTCCTCTGGGGAGCTGGTCCCTGCGGGCTCTGGAGCTGTGGAAGAGCCTTGCTCCAGGGCTCGGGGGGAAGCTGCTTGGCTGGCTGGGGTGTGGAGGTTGGAAGCCCTCTCTAAATAAGCGTTGTGGGGGTGGCGACGTGTCAAGCAAAGAGAAATCACAGTTTGGGGAATTGGAGTGAATAAGCCAGTTATTCTCAAGACTGGTAATAAACCACTGAAATCCAGATTAATGGTGGATCATCCGCATTAGATTTCTCCCTTGAAAAGTAGTTATTTTCAGCTTTAAATCCCAGCTCTTGCTGCAGCAGGTCCTGCTTTCGTAGGGCAATGGAGAGCTCTGGTGTTTCTTGCAAGAACAAAAGGAAACAGTAGCCTTGTCTTCCTGAAGCTGTGAAGGGCTCAGCACCACAAAGACTTGCAGTGCTGTAGCTGTCTTGCAAGTAAGGGAATGAAGTGACTGCCTTGCTTGCAGGGTGTGGGGAGCAGTGGGGGAGCAGTGGAGGAGGAGGAAATGGCCATCTTTGCCTAGATGCTGTCTTGCTGTATGCAGCAAGTGCACCCAACTAAGGCGATGTGGAACACAGGGAAGCAGGAGGGAATATCATCCTGGATTTTCCTTTAGATTTGAGCTTATTGCTCATGTGCCTTAGATGGTTTCCTGCTTTTTCCTGCTGTGACAGCCTGGAATTCCTGTAGGGAGCCTCATGTTTTGGTGTTAACGAGTGAAAATTAGGGTGTCTTTCTGCATGGAGAAGTGCTCTTGGGCAGCAGGGTAATTTCATGCCTGGAAGGATGGATTTTGCCAGCTAATCTCTGTGACTTCAACCAGCCTTGGAAAACTATAGTTCTTAATCAGGGTCTTGAGCTCTGTGCTGAGTTAGTTAGAAACATCACCAGGCTCCTTGCAGAAAGGGTGAGAAGTGCCAGCAGCCCCTGGTGTGTCTGTCTGGCTCGTGGGGCTGCACCCACAGCAAAAGACTGTTTTGGCTCAGGGGCTGTTTGTTGTGAGACTTTACATCTATGAATGGAGCCTAAATGTGGTCTAATCATGAGTGAGGGTAGGGAGGCCTTGTATTCTGGGTTTAGGAAGGATGCCAGAGGCTGGATCCTTTGGGAGTGCCAGGAATGGCAAGGCACTGGCACAGGTTGCCCAAAGAAGCTGGGAGAGGGGAGACCAAGCAGAGAGGAATTACCTGCAAGTTGTGCCTCTGCTGGGTCAGCATTTGGTCTTTGTATGTATTTTGCAGAGCTGCTTCTGCAGTGGTATTAAATAAACCAGCAGTAATAGAATACAGTGAAGCATCGACTTAAAGCTCCTGGGGGAAGGGGATACTAATTGTAGTCTATCTCAAGTTACCCAATAATCATAGAATAGTTAGGGTTGGAAAGGACCTGAAGATCATCTAGTTCCAACCCCTGCGCCATGGGCGGGGACACCTCCCACTAAACCATGCCACCCAAGGCTCTGCCCAACCTGGCCTTGAACACCGCCAGGGATGGAAAATTCACTACTTCCCTGGGCAACCCATTCCAGTGCCTCAGCACCCTCACAGTAAAGAATTTCTTCCTCATATCCAATCTAAACTT
>JANRGW010036362.1:17013-41657 GCA_024733675.1 Psilopsiagon aymara | reverse complement strand
CTCCACACCCCCCCCCCCCCCCCCAGTTTCTCACAGGTGAGAAACTGCCCCAAAGCTTTACTGGGCAGAGAGGAATCCAGACACAACCTGGCCGATTTTGAAGTCAGCAGCAGCTGGGAAGAGATATGTTCCTGTCTAATTAATTATTTCCCTGGGAATCAAAGGCAATGGGGTTTGTTTGGTCTTGGTAACGAATCAATCACTTCTGAGGTATGATGTGCAGACAGACACGGGGAAGCAGCCGGTGTCCTCAGCTGTGCATGCGTTTTTCAATCTGGCTTCATTCTGGAATGGGAAGCTGCTGAGATCTCTGGTTTCATGTCAGGGCCATTCCTCTCCCAAAGGCAGCACAGGAGGCTCCTCAGAAGCATCAGAAAACTGCTGCCCCTGAAGATACGGAGTAACATGTGATTTCCAGAGCACCTCCTGTGTACTTTCCTTCTGGGGCTGTTGCCCAAAAGGTTGACATAACTTTACAATGGTTTTGGGTTCACAAAGCCTCTCCATCAGCGTCCTTGAGTCCACTGCAAAGGCAAAAGCTTTCTCCTTTGTGCTCCTGTATGAGAACTGCAGTATGTGGCTGTTGATGGGGTTCCCTCTCCTGATCATTGCACGTGAGTAGCACAGAGTGGCTCTTGGTCCAGCACACCAAACCAACCCCTCTTCTGGCCCTGTGACTGGGAGGAGGTGGTGTATGACTTTGTTCTGGCCACATATGGCTTGCGGGGCAGTGGGGGGGTGGCCTTTGCTGTTGTTGGGTACTGGTAAGATTAGGTTTTGGGGTACTTTGATTGATCAGCTCGAGGCACTTGCAGCTGGATGAGGGCAAAATATCATTCCTTGTCTTTATGTGTATTTAGACCCATTTAATGAGAATGTCTAATTAACACTTAGGAGAAAAATATCTATTTACTAAGAGAGGAATAGCCTTCACACAATTCCCTGCAGGCACGCTCAGTGCTGCCCACAGCAATTTTGTTTTAAATAAAGAAGAGTTTTTGGCTGGCTTCTCATCCAAACCTACTGACATTTTGCCTTTCAGAGTGTAGTCAGCAGCCTGCAAATGCCAGTTGCGCCTACTTCTGATAGAGGAGCCCACAAGTGTCCATGCTTGGGTCCTGTATGTGCTACCTCCCCATACCACTATCATCCCTGCCCCTGCAGGAAGACACTCAAGTTCAAGTTGCCACCTCCTTCGCAAGGGATATTGCCTCATTCAGTGGTTTGGCCACTACAAACACAGGGCAGACAAGGTGTTAGGGGTAAATGTGAGAGGCTGTGCTGAGCACTCATCTTTATTGCTGCAATCCTTCCTCTGCTGCAATGATTCCTTAATCCTTATGTGTTTATCCCAAAAGCAAGTAATAAAAAAATCCCATTCTTGGGCGAAGACAAGGAAGAAATCCATACTGGGGGAATAAGGGAACAGAGAAAGTGTGGCCCCATCAAAGACTGCACAGGCACCACGAAGAGTGGCAGCTGTAGGATTAGCCCTTTCTCATGTAACTCAGGAGAAATCATAAACCACTGACACTAGCTGAGCCTCAGTGGCCTCTGTATAAGCCTAAGCACCACATTATTCTTTCCCCCCCAAAGCACTGTTGCTTGATGCATTGAAATGCGTATGTGCCTGTGAAACAGCTGTGCACTTGAACACATCTGTAATGCCCTTTGCAGGGTCTGCCTGTGTCAGCCATGCCTCTCAGAGCATCTAGAGAGGGAAACATCAGAATGGACAGGCTTCCACAGTGGAAGCTCTAGAGAAAGTATTCAGGCAATCAGGGTGTCCAGAGACAGTGCCAGTTAGGAAAGGCAGCAGAGCAACTCTTGTGCTTGTAGAAATTCATAGCACTTAGCAGCACCTAGTCTGGCACTGCAGGGATTGTGCAAACTGTTACCTTATGCAGGGTAAAACTGTGAGTATTTTACTCCTGTGAATAGCCCCAAGGTAAACAAGTACTTTTCTCAGCTGAGTATTTATCCCTTAATCACAGACTGGGAGGCTCCTAAATGGCTAGTTTTGCTTGCTCTTGCTACATACCAATGTGCATCCATGAGACCTTGAGTCCCTCTCTCTGAGCCAGGGTCCTCCAGCAAACCTTTGAAAGAAGCAGCTGAAAGAAAAGAGCAGGAGGAGGATGCTGGCCCCCCCTCTGGCCAGGAGAGAGGAGGATGTGATAGGAGGAGAGGAGGGCACCTTCAGGCTGAGAGCATTCTGCATTTCCAGGCTTCTGAAAGTCTCCACTAGATCCTCTGGCATGGGGCTGAGTTGTTCGTGTATGGATGGTCTCCCCAAGCACACTTGATTTCAGTCTTCCACACATCATAAAGAAGCAAGAAAAGGCAAATAGTTGACCTGGGGATGCTTTGCTGTCCTGTCTCTTCTTCTAATAGGCTGTGTCTAAAAAGCATGGGCTGAGTGATGTTCAGTGAGGAGCTAACATGGCCTACGGTCATATAGCGTATAAGCACAGTATTCATTCATATACATAGAGGTAAATAGATACCCAGCTGCGTGTTGTCCGTGCTGACACTTTCCACCAAGGGGCTAAGTACACGTAGGAATATATCAGTACTCCAGCTTTGTTATACCAGTAGTTTAAAATATCTATTTCAGCTAATGTAGAGACAAAGAGACTGATCAACAGGCAGGGGAAAACAAATCTATCAAATATTGCTTTGCAGTTCACCTGATAAAGGAAATATATAATGTGTAAACCCTGTGTCTCATCAGGCTGAGTCGCATTTGTACAAGGAGCTCTGCTTCTCCTGTCCTTAACACTGTTATTTCCCCTGTAACATCACTTACCTCTGACATAAGCCAGTATAAGAAAGGTCAGGACAATGGTTTTCACCTGTAGCAAGAAAGGACATGTTAACCTATGCTAACAAGTCTGGACAACTGGAGAACTTATTTATAAATGTATTTATAAAGATAAAACTATCTCCAAACTTTCCATTCATTGCACTATTGTCAAATCTAAGAAGCTAAGACAACTGAAATCTACTGGCATAGGAAAGCAGGGAGACCTAACACTGTTACAGTGACCTGCACATGGATGGTGCTGCACTCACCAGGATGGAGTTGCTGACCCTCTGCTTTGAGAGTGACCTCCTTGACTATGAGCTCCTTCTCAGTCTGCAGTCAAAAGAGGCTTCTCATGGGCTACCATGAGTCTAAGCAGGGTGTAACTGTGCAATTGAATATGTAAAAGCCAAACAGCTTTCACTGCTCATTGCCCAACGCATGTTATCCAGCATCTAATTTGGCTGGATGGATGCATTCCCTCCCAGCATCTTGGTCATAGGAAAAGATGCTCTGTAGCCTATGGGTTGAAAGTCAGCCAAAGCTGGAAGGTCTTGGGCAATAGGAGGGCTTCAGGGTGTGCCCCCAAGAATGTTTTCACTTGCACTATCTCATGTGCACCACCTTCAATCTGTCTGAGGTTCACCTGAAAGGGAAGTTAGGCCCAGCCCAGACTTGGTTGCAGATGTTTGCAACTGGCCTGGGGACTGCTCTGGTGTTTCTTTGGGGTTAAGGCCAAAGATTTGGCTCATGATCTTCAGACTCAAGAGGTTGGGCTCAGACCTGGATCAGCCTTTCCAGCTGTTCAGGAGCCCACACATGCTGATGTCCCATATCAGACTACCTGCACTTACCCTAGCTTTGGCTTGAGCTTTCAAGAAGAGGTTCAGACAGGGACTGTGGTGTTTGGTTTGCATCGTGCTGCCAAAGAATATCCTGTCATTGTATGGGATCACTGAAAACTTAAATAGAATCCCTAAAACCCTTCTCCTTTCTCAAAGATTTTTGCTGCTCTAAATGTGTTAGTGAGCAGCTACAGACTCCTGCAGCAGAACCTGCAGGATTGAGTGGTCTTGGCAGAGTAAGCTGCAAAGGGCATTGTGTTTAATAAAAGGACTAAACTTTACAGTGGCCTTCCCTATGTCTTGAAGTGAGATTTGGTCTTTTGATGTTAAGTGCTGGGCCGATGAGCGTGGAAACACAACTTGGCTTCCTGTGTCCCTCTGGCAGTGAGCAGGCAGGCACTTTTCTCCCACCCTGGGATGCTCGGGGCAGATTCCCTGCGGATTCCTATTGTCCTTCCTAAGGAGGCATGATTTGCAGCGGTGCGGGGTACCTGCAGGGGCAGTCCTGGTGGCTCAGCACCACTGAGAATCAGGCTGGGGGGTCCCGGCAAAGGCAGGAGCAGGGGCAGGGGGAGCAGGGCAGGGGGCAAAGAAGAGCAGCGGTGCTTGCTGACGCTCAAGCACAGGTCTTCCAATGGAGGGACCTGCCGCAGCAGGAGGGCTCTGGGCCCCCACAAGTCAAACTGCATAGAGTCACAGTTAATCATCATCATCGTCATCGTCGTCATCGTCGTCATCATCATCGTCATCATCATCATCGTCGTCATCATCATCATCATCGTCATCATCGTCGTCATCATCGTCTTCAGTATTTATCTTCCCAGAAAGCACATCTTCTATCCAGTCCTCCAGCTCCTCTGCTGTGGGCAGGTCATCATCATCTCTGATGTCCATCCAGACGCTGTCAGCCTGCAGGGACAGGTCATGGGAGGTTAGTCAAGCTCAGTGACACCAGCAAGAGATTCACTGCTGCTGTGGATGCAGGTGGCATTAGCTCCATCTCTGCTACAGCCTACAGGCAGGCTCAGCCAGAGTCTCTCTGCCTACACCTTGGGATTACCTCTTCCCCCTGTTGCTGTTGCTTCTGACTAGGGGCAGTGGGACTGGTCAATGGGTTTACATGAGAGTCTGGTGCTGTTTGACCTAGGTTGGGTATGTGCCCGCTGCCTCTTCCTCTTCTGCAGCAAGACCATTGTCCACTTTGATGCATTGTCTTCACCCTGTCTGGCTATATTTGTGGACTCCAAGTTTACATAAAGAGAGCATAAAGAGAACTATGCTGGCTCCCCCTGCTAGGACATCACAGCATTCCCCTCCTTCCTCCCTTCCAGAGCCCTTCTGGCACCTCTTCCTTTGAGCTTTTACACCCTGCTGTCAGCAGCAACCCTTCTCCCCAGCCTCTATTACCATCCTCTTTGCCTTAGGGTGTCACTCTGGACTCTCCACATGTGATGGTGGTTCCTTCTCTTTGAAGAGCCTTTCATCACATCGTCTCAACCATGCTCCAGCTGAAGAACAGTGAAAACCGTGGATGCCCTGGACTGCAGGTGCCCCCTGTTCTTTCTCTCCAGCTTTCTGCATTACTTCCACTAATTCAGTAAGAATGAATTCCCTTCAGTGAAGAGAATTCAGTAAGAAGATGCTGTCTAAATTGTGTCTGTTACCCAGGGACAGAAAGCATAGCTTAGATGGCCTCTGACACCTGGAAATGCAAGGTTTTCTCTTTGCTTTGCTCTAGGTTCCTTAGGTAAGTGCTTGGGTAAGCCTCTTTCCCTTCACTGTCTCCCCTCCATAAAACAGGATCAACAGCCTGTTTTGCAGAGGTGCTGTGAGGTTGTCTCATTCAGCATTTGATGTTGCAGAAGCAAGTGCTTTTCATGTACCAGAAGACAAACACCTGCTTCTGGAAATGCATCCAGTGCAAATACATCCCCAATTTGCACTGGGCGCAAATGCATCCCCATCTGTGGTACTCAGTTCTCTTTGGTTTATGGCTTGCTAACAGGCCAGACCAATTTCTGCTCAAGGAAAGCTGTTTCTCACTTACAGTATTTATTTTCCTTCTAAACCACTCATAAAAAAGAGCCACAAAGTAGCTTGCAGCTCTTGCTCCATACAAATCATCTTGTCCTTCACCTCAGGACTGCTCTTGAGGCAAAACCCAACACCTTTAACCAATGGGAACCAGAATGGGCCCACTGCCCTTTGAGAAGATGCTGCGCACATACATAAAGCAGCATGGTGCAGAGCCCCATGGCCCTAATCGTGAGCCAGTGCGACGTGACAGAGCAGCAGGGCCTGCCGGGAGCTCTGGTGTTTGTATTGGCAGGTTCTTAGAGGAGTGATGGGGTCACAGGGGTTATGTCCACCGAAGCCAAGAGCAGTGTTTATTTTTACTCCGTTGTGTAAGCTCCACTTTGTACCTGTGTAACACTGCTGAATGCGGTGATGTAACACTGAAATCACGAAGGGAGCTCAGTGTTTGGTTTAGATAGCACCCTCCAACCCAGAACTTTCTTCAATCTCTCTCTTGAGGAACAGAGAACAGGCTTAAGAGGAATTAAAGAAAAATGCAAATAATATAATCAGGCACCTGAAACATTGAACTGTATCAAAGCTAATGCATGAGTTTTTACAGGTCTCTGAGTGACTGCTGGATAATACAGCACATGTTCCTGCCTAATACCACTTTCTATAGAGTTCTCTTGCTACTGACAGCCCTACTTTCGTGTATTTCTTTAGTGTAGCTGTGACATGACTTAAACACGGAGAGCTGCAGTAAACATGATGCAGGGAGATACAGTGGACTAGTAATAAAAGACTGGAATACATGAGCTCTATTTCTGTCTTGTCTGTTCATTTCTCTCGTGATCTTAGGTTTCAGATGCTGCCTGGGCCCTTTTTGCCCTTTGTCTCTCCCTTCATAAGTTTCTAACAAGCCTTCACTCACTGGGTCCTCACTCTCTAGGTGTACGTCTGCTTTCTGCATCACACCAGTATTTTGCTTTCCCTACCGTGTCCCCCATCTTGCAGCATTTGCTGTAACAGGAGGCACAATGGTACAGTACACCCTTGCTGCTCCTCTTTTTCTGGGATGCTACAGGAGAGAGTGCATAGGAGCCAGGAACAAGGTCGCTGGTGAGGCCACGACCAGCACCCGGCCCCAACCCTGAGTCCCTCCCTGCTCTCTCCTAATGAAACAACAGTTTCCTACGCAGTTGAAACTTCAGACATGAAGTCAAGCACCAAATTACAACCACTTCAGCTTCCAGAGACACACACCCACACGGGTTCATTTTGAAGAGATTAAAACACACAGCACTTCACCATCAAAAATAAACCTAGGGAATAAGCAAGCTGGGCTGCAGGATGGTGTGTAAACCCTTCACTGCCATGGAGTGTGGGGCAGACATTTCTCCTCTTCCCACCCAACCCCTGCATGGCAGTGGTTGAGAAGGATGAATCCCAGTATAGCCCCTTCGCTGCAGCAGGATCCCTCTGTTACCAGTTTATGTCATGCAGTTATTAAAGCTGTGTATTTATTTAGGGTTTTTTTTCAAGCTATGCAGTTTCTCCCTGTTGTCTGTTTGGAACCATGTTTCCCTCCTACATTCAAGCTGTGCTGTTCTGCTTCTGCTGCAGAAACACCCTCCTTTTGCTACTCTTCTCCCCTAATCATGACTTGCTTCTCCCCTACACGCACATTTCTCCTTCACAAACCCACCCAGGTTCAGTCAGACTGAAGCCCTGAATCTCGACGTCAGAGGTGTTATGAACGCTGCCCATGGGAATGGTGAGGTCTTTGCACTTTTTCCCTGGGGAAAAAGCGTGCTCTGCCTGCACTTTGCAGCAGAAACCCCACTGATTGCAGCAGATCTCAGACCCTGTCCTTTCTAGCACCCTCATCTTGGGATCGCTGGATTTCCTAGGCATATGCTACTCACATCTGTGACGTTCACCACCCCGATCTGTGGCTTGAACAGGTCGATCTTGAAGGTCTTCTCCCAGTAGGTGATGAGCTGCAGGAGTGAGAAACAAAGCTCAGACAAGGGCGTCTGAATTAACAAAAGCCTGTTGCATGAGCGCATCCGGGAGTGGCTGAACAGAAGCTTGAGCTGCCACACATGGCAAAGGAAAGCGCTGGTTCTGGAGATGATCCCAGGACACCTCCTTCACTGGGGGCAGACCTGAGCAAGCAGCTCTCGGGGATCACCCGTTGCCCAGCTCTTCCCTATTGAAATTCCCTGGGAAATCCCTGCAGTCATGCACACACCGCCGCACCAACCCCCGCCCTTGATCCATGAGTTAGAGCAGGAAAGACAAGGAGCCTCTGCCACTCACCAGAGGGAAGTCATCGGGGTCAATCCAGACAATACTCAGGTCGGGATTATCGGTGTTGTCCCTGGCAACCTGCTTCAGGACTTCCAGGAACTCAAACCCATCTGAAATGATACATGAAGTGCTGCAGCTCTCTCCTGCAAACACCCAGGCACTTTTCGCTTTGGGGAGGTTTCAACTTCCCTCTCCCCTCTGTGCACAGAGAGCTGTTCATAGAGCTCATTAAAACACTGTCTCCCAGCCCTTTCTTCTGATAATAAGGCTTTTGATGCTGAGCATCCTCCCCGGGTATCGAAATTAGTTACACATGAATTAAGTCTCATAACCCTTCTTCTGGGTGGAACAATGCCGCTGTTTTCTTGTGGCGAGGGAGCAACTGAGCCCCCAAGAGGCCAAAGCTTTTTGGCACACTGATGCCCTGAGAAGCCCTTTCCAGGAGCTGATGCCCATGGGTTTCCCACGTGCCCATCACACACCCAGCCACCAGCACTTTGCTGGAGCCACACAGCAAGATGGAAACAGAGTTAGGGACAAATCCTGGTGCTAAGGTGGAAGGGTTGACCTTTCTTTTGCAGCCAGCCATTCCTTTATATCCAGAACCTGAATCCTGGCTAGAACATTCATTAGTGTAGAAATCCAGAAGCATCCCAGCTCCCCATCCTAGCCTGGGCACTGGGCTCCACAATGCAAACAGAGCACATGAAACTGCACTTCTTGAGTGATGGAGAGTGACAAAAGGAGGACAAAGCCTCTTACCTGGGTCGTCTTCTTCTGCGAAGGCCACGATGTGAATTCCCTCCATGTCATCCTCCTGGAAACAACAAAACTATTACTGATGGGCCAGAGAGGGAGGACAGAGTCCAACAGAGAAGTGATGGGCTGCCTTCAAGAGAGCAGGATGACTGCAAGACACTGAGGTCAGGCTGAGTTGTGGAGGTATTAGGCTCTAAAGCAGGTAGTTCGAGTAGCGCTGCTGAAACACTTCACCTAAAAATGAGGCGGGCACCATGATGGCAAACGCAAAGGAGATACTAGTGGTGAAGGGAAAAGCTTGCCTGCAGAGAAGGTCAAGAGCTCTCTAGCATGGGTATATGGGCTCATCGTCCATGACTGAGGCCAACTACCCTCATAAGTTTTCAGCCTTCAGGGGATGGTTTTCAGGGAAACAAATCTTAGAGTCATAGAATCACAGAATGGTTTGGGTTGGAAAGGACCTTAAGATCATCCAGTTCCAACCCCCTGCCATGGGCAGGGACACCTCACACTAGACCAGGTTGCCCAATGCTTTGTCCAGCCTGGCCTTGGACACTGCAAGGAATGGAACATTTTACCACTTTTCTGGGCAACCTCTGCCAGTGCTTCACCACCCTCACAGTAAAGGACTTCTTACTTATATCCAACCTGAAGTATCTGTCACCACTCTCAACTCCCAAATGTGCTCCTTCAGGGCCAGCAAAGGAGGTTTCTTCACAATGAGGGAGCTGAGGTAGCTCAGTTTGGCCCTTTTGGGAGATGAAGGGTCTCTGCTTTAGGTGAGGGTTTCCATGACCAGCAGGGGGAATGAAGGGCTCCAGTGTGTGAAGGTTCAGAAATAATGGCCTGGTGGACTGCTTTTCTCCACGAGATCCATAAGTAGTGAGTAATGATACTGGCAAAGGCCAATGGATCTGCTGGCAGTTTCATCATCTGCCTGCTATGAATGCCATCTCTGAATTATCCCACAGATCAGCTTTGCCTTCCTCACCCGCTGCTGGTCCCAGTTTCCATTTCAATTGGTTTTAATGCAAGAAAAAATTCCCATCTAAATGCTAATTCCTTTTCCCTTCTGAGCCCAGAGGTGACAAAGCCACCATCAAAACCTGAAAGGAACCCCCCCGCAAAAACCCTGAAAGATTAAGTGGAAAACATTATCTTTAAAAACAATAGTGGATGCTGGGCCTTTGCTGGGGTCTCCAGGGAATACATTTTCATTGGGACATTCTAGGCAGATCTACCTGGGATTCAGGCCACTTGCAGCTGGAAAAATCTACATTGTTGGTTTTCTCCAGTGTCAGACAGAAAAATAGAATATGTATATATGTGTGATATATAATTATATATGTAGCTATATAGTGTAGCTGTATTCTGACCTCCAAGGCAGTAAACAAAATAAGGGTAACGCCAATGAAGGCATTGAGGATGTTTTGAACCTGCAGTGAGACCAAAATCCAGCCCATTGTCTCCTGTAGATACAAGTCCCCTGCTCACAGTAGAGGCAGGCTCTGTATTCCCAGGCTGCTAGTAAAGCAAACATCCCACCACTGACAAGTCCCACTTTCCCTAAGGTTCAGTATGAAAGCAAAACCACTCCTCGTGAAGCTTGTGTCCCATGGCAGCCCCATAAGGAAACTTGGAGGGACCTCAGTGGATGTGGGAAGCCATCATCTATACATAATCTGTATTTCCAAACCAAATGAAAAGCTCTTGTGCCCAAGTGGCTCATAACTCCTGTTTCAGTGTTATTACCTCTCATCTTGTTGTATTAAAGGCTCTCAAGGTGCTTCTGAATCCCGCAGCATTTCCTGCTCCACCGCCAAGCAAGGAGGCAACTGAATGCTGTTATAAATGTGATGAGCTTTTAGGAGGAATGACTGCATCTTCCTTAGCATCTGTAAAGCACCTCTCCAGCTTTGCTTTTCAGCATTCAGCTGCTGTTCGAAGGGCACTGACTGGCTATTGACATTGTGCTCATTCACAGCAAACGGATCATTTGTTATACATGACTTTTCTTTCATTTTCACTCATCCACTGTTCCCCACCCTTTCAGACCAGGAGAGTCCTCTCTGTGTGATTGGTGCCAAACTGCTGCTTAGTTCTTCACAATCTCTGACTTGCAGCTTGCTCACACTGTGAGAAGTACAATCAATACACAATTTGTAATCTCTATAATTAACTGAACTGCCTGCCCTCTCTTGCATTTTGGGTTGTACAATTGCTCTGGTACAATTTCCATGAATCATCTTTTCAATGCAAACATAGAATCATAGAATCAACTCACTTGGAAAAGATCTTTAAGACCATCCAGTCCAACCTTTACCCCAGGACTGCCAAGGCCACCACTAACCCATGTCACTGAGGGCCTCGTCTACACTGTGTGCGAACACTTCCAGAGATGGCGACTCCAGCACTGCCCTGGGCAGCTATTCCAATGCCTGATAACAGTAAGCAGGCCACTGAAAGCATCCCACCACAAGCAGTGATGCCCATTAGATGAGAAGGATCATTCTTGGGAAGGATGCTCTCTATAGCTATAGCCACTGAAGCAGCAAAACTTGGCACACTTGGTTAGCTTTCTGTGTCCCACCTGTGAGGAAAACAGCACCCAGCTCACTGCTGCTAAGCAAATCATCTGAGACCTGGCCTTCACAGCCAAGGCTTTCCATTTCTCCCAGAGCAGGCAAAGCGGCCTTGCTAGCAAGGAAAGAAAGATAATGTGCTCGGCCAGAGAGGAGCTCTTGAGCAGCGGTTTCTTGTTGGAAGCTATCAGAGGACGCAAGGCTTCCCACCGTGCGTGCTTACCCATGTCTCAAACATATCCTCTGGGCGCAGCTTCCGCAAGGTGGCCCTGAAAGGAAGACAGAAACGCTCTTTGAGGACATGTCCAGTGCCATCACACATGATGCTGATGGCGTCATGGAGAAGGTCACTGGGGCATGTTTGGTTGATGGCTGGAGTCAGTGTCATCAGCCACCACGTTCTGAATGCAAGCAAAGGGGGCACGGTAGGTCAACTTATGCCTTTAATGATGGTGGTAAAACCCTGCCCTTGCCCCCACTGGAGTCACTGCAGCTGCTGTTTGTGCTTGGGAAGATGAGACCCTTCTCTGTTCTGGGATGTGCTGGTGAATTAGTCCCACACATGGCAGATTGTTCTGTCCATGTTGAGAGCACGACGGAAACCATTCACTTTTGTCTGGCAGTCTCTGGGACATTCCTAATGAGCTTTGTTCCCCTTTTCTTCTGGCTTTACCCCAGATAATTCCACCACAAAAATCCTTCCGAACTCGTTTGAAGCAAAGAAGACAGAATAACCTCTGGAAAGAGAAGTTAGAGCCTAATTGAATAGTAAATCTTTTCATACACATACAGAGCAGGAAGCCTGTCAGAGAGCCTGCCAGGCTGAGGGGTGCATGGGTGTTAAAGAGGCACCCAAGGAACACAAGGCCATAGCAGACAAGCACAAGCAGTCTCCCACACCTCAGGTCACTGTAGCATGAGGTGTTCAGGCAGGTTCCCCAGCAAAGGAGGTCTCTCTAGTTGACCAGCCCCAGGAGCTGTTGCAAAGAGGAGTATTGATGAATGTGGTCCTACAACAGGTTGGTAAAGAGAGTAGCAGCATGTTGGCATCAGTGAGATTTGTAACCTCTTGCTTCAGTTTGCTTCACTACCAGGGCAATGGAAACAAGGAGCAGTGTTTTGGAGATTCCTGAAGGATCTGAGGGGCCACAGGTCTGGAAAAGCAATGCAATTATGGGCACAATGCCACCAGCAAAAGTAGAGTTAACAGACATTTGAAGGAATATGACACAGTAGCACTAGAGATGCACGTGGCCTTTAAGTCTTGGCCATGAGTCTGCTGGAGTTGTCAGAGCAAGTCTGAGTAGGTGAAGGTCAATGCAGTGAGCTGCCTTAAGAGGCAATGTCCCTTACTAAAGGCTCTTAGAGAAACCTGGCTGCAGTTAGATCAGGGGAGGGGTCCTCCTGTGGATTAATGACATTGGAAGACGAAGGCTGAGATGAAAGGTCAATTTTCAAGACAAAGGGAGTTAAGATTCATAGCAAAGCACATGATTTGGCATGATCATATGCTCAACATCTTCTCACATAAACTGAAAAAGATGAGAAATAGGAATATAGCAGTGGTTGCTTATTGGATCCAAGTCTTTGTCAATCAACACAGGTCTAACTATGATGAGATACAGAGGGATCTCCTGTGTGTTGAGAGGCTTCATGACAGATAGACATACAGTAAGCAATGCACTTATAGAAAAACCAACCCTGATTATACAGGTGCAACGATGGTTTCCAAATGGGTTCTAATTGATTATTATCTTCAGGAGAAGGGCCCAAGTGTCACAAATTGAGAAATCAACTGCTCCAAAGATAAAAAGAGGGTTACAAGCAGGTGTGAAATGACTGAGGAGTAAAACACACCATACTGTTACAGCAGCTGGCAGCTCTACTATGCATTTCCAGAGTGAGTGTATGTGTGGTTCTGGTTGTCCTATCACAGAAATGATATGGAACAACTGAAAAAGGGATTTGGAAACATGGCAGTGGTGAATGGAGGCATGGAATGACCTCTGTATGAGGGAGATTAAGTGGATAAGAACCCTTTATCTTATGAAAGAGGTGACTGAGGATGGGTTTGGCAGGAGGGGCTAAAAAAATTGAGATGGTAAAACCTGCAAATGCTAAACAGAGAATGGTCATTTGCCCTCACAACACAAGAGCTTGGAGGTGCCCAGTGAAGTTTTTAAGTAGCAGGTATAAGCAGAACAAATAGAAATGTTCTTTTGATGCAATGCACAATTCAGTTGCCAAACTTGCTGCTTTCAGCATCAAAATAGAAAGGAGTTAAAAAGCCTACAGAAAGAAAAATAGTTACTAAGCAGAAGATCAGGGATACAATTTTTGCCCCAGCAAATCTCCTTATTGCTGAGTGTCTGAAACTAGGGATTTTATCAGGTGAATATATATTATGTACTTCTGTATGTACCTGGCTTTCAAGACGCTTTCCCTATCCACCTTCTGGGGGTGGCTCTTGGAGAAAGGAAACTCGGTGTATTGGTTGCTGCAGAATTACTCCAGATTTACTCTGGTTACTTTCCTGTGCTGGAAGGAGTGGGGTAAGGGGGGGTTAGGTGAGTCAAGAGGGAGCAGAATTCAGGCCCCATGTTGCTATATCACAGTTACAGAAAACACGGTCCGGGGTGAGGCGGGCGTCTAACCCCAACCGTACTGCATGTGAAACAAGCATTAAGCCAGAGACCTCTTGCTGCAGGCAGAGGAACTACCATGTACTTGGTACTAGTGCAACCTGTCTTACTCGGTTCTGTCCTATCCCATTCTAGTCTATTGTATTCTATTGCATCCTAGTCTATTGTGTTATATTGCATCCTATTGTATTCTCTGTGCGACTCAGCATTAACTGCTGTGAACATATCACTGTCGCCTCAGGGTTTTTCCCCTGCCATGGCACCACCTTGGTCCAAAGTTTGGGATTTCAGCCATCCGATTTCATGAGAGACCTTTTAATTCCCTTCTGAGCTTTGGCACTTGCAAAATACATGGCCTATCCTTTCGCTCCTACCGAGCACCACGGAGCATCTTGAAATATGTAAGACATTGTGGGGGTTCCACCGCAGTTTTGTGCTGGTGGAGAGCTTGCCTGGAGCATTTAGCTGTGTTTGACACCTCCTGATGCTGCTGCTTGGGAGAAAAAGATGGGAAGGACTGAGGTCAGGAAGTTCAGGAGATCAATAAAGTGACCTGCAAGTACATGGGAGATAGAGTACCCCTTCATATGTCAGAAAGAGCAGAGATCTGTTTCCAAGTCTGGTGATATGAGAATTCCAGAGATGATCTTTTTGACTCTAAACCCTCAGTGTGTGAACAAACCCCCAGCTCAGCCTGATTTTAGGGTCCCCCAACTGTATCTATGGTCCTGCTTTTCTTTTCTGGTCTCTTGAAGGTCTGAAATGCAGTTGCAGGAGCAGCAAATTGCTCTGTGACTACCCTGTGCTGCATTTTTAAGGGTCTAAAAATACAGCCCCTCATGGGCAATTGTGCCCTTATATTCAACGCTGTGCTTTTACAAAGGATCTGCCTTTCTAGTCAATTGTAGACTGGGTCCCTAAACAACAGTGCAATAAACCTGGTTGCAAAAAAAAGCACAGAGCATCCAGAGCTCCTGCTGAGCTGATCAAACACGGTAGGTGCTCAGCACTGTTGCCCAACACTGCCATAACAGCAGTGGCTTCCTTTCCACGCCTGAGGTCAGCAGGAGCCTCTTAGTCCATCCTGGTTCCTCCAAGCTTGACCTGAGCTTGGAGCTTGCCTATGGATGTATCTGGCATGAGGAGATGGATATATGATATGCCCATTAGTGATGCTGTTTTGGGGAAGGAGGGAACAGGCCTAAATTAAAAGCATGGGCAAGGTTTCCACTCTGCAGTGCCTGCAAGCCTCCCTGCTCTTTGAGGGAGGAGGAGGGAAGCTCTGTTGTCACAGCCCCATGGTAGCTGGCTCTGATTGCAGCACAGATACTTGCACCTCTGAGAGTAGGAAAAGACCAGCAAAAATCTCAAACCTGGGCCAGGAAGTCGCAAAGATGTGGTTGTCATCCTAGTTTTTAATGAAAAGGATGCTCTAGAGGGGAAAGCCTGTGATACCAGATACCTTTACCTGCTTCCCATAGCCAGGAGTGTCTTGCATGCTACATACCTTTTGTGCTCCTTCACAAATTCAACCAGCTCCTCTTCTGAGTAAGGCTTATCAGGGATGTGAACAGGCTCATCCATAAACGGTTCATAGAAGTCCACCTCGTTCATCTTCAGACCTAGCTTCTTGGCAACCTGTCGCAGTGCAAGTGGTCAGAAGTGAGTGGCCCTCATGTGCCTCCTTGCCTACCCAGAGTCTCTCCTGGGCAAGGTGCTTGCTCTGACTCAGAGCATCCCTTTCCAGTGATGGTCAACAGAATACAAATGGATCTTTCCTTGGTTATAAAACTACGGAAGCTCTCTACACTACTGCTCTCAAGCACTGAGGCAGAGCAAGGATGGAGTCAAGCTCTCACGAATTTAATGGGACTGGTTTCCAAACCCAGGTCAGGACCTGCCCCCATGCTGCAGCAAATGGCCTTTCATCTTGCCACAGGGACAAATCCAAATGTGGACACCACAAATTACAGGAACACTTGAAAATGAGAAGCTGGAGCCTGATATTAAACCTGGGAACCACCTGAGCTACTGGAAATCAGGTAGTGGAGTCTGTGAGCTCCCATGGAGGTCCATGGATTCTTACCCCTTTGTCGAAGGTGGCAAAGAACTTGACATACGGCTGGAAGTGCTCAGCAGCTTCTTCAAATGCTTTGTAATCTGGAAGGAGAAAAGGGGAATGAAGAAAAGATTTCATTGGCAGCTGATCAGCACAGAAGGCACCAGGGAAGAACAAATATACACTACTGCAAAATACATCAGATGATGGCACTATGCCTCTCCCACCTTTCCAGAGTTTACATGGTGACTGTCACCAAGGCATGCTTTGTCTGCTGCAAGAGGAAGGAGTGGGAATGAGGTATGTTTTTACTGTTACTGGTATCAGGTCCTCAGCTGGGGTCAGGAAGGATGCTCTCAGCCCAGCAGGAGCTCTTTACGACAGGTATTTCCCACCTTTTTCTTGAATACATATTACTGCCCTGCAACCCATCTTGAGTGCAAAAGGAAGTTGAAGGGAGAGATGGAAGGGTTGCTGTGGAGGAGCGGACCTGGTAATAAGTTGTTTGTACAGGTAGCAATACCTGTGTTTTTGCTAGAGGCAAACCTTGCTGGAGAGCACTGCCTGGAGAGCAAGGGAAGCACTCAGAGCTGGCACAGGAGACCACTGGGGCTTATCAGTGAGTCTCTGGTGAGGGTTTCTCTAGATTGATGAAAGATGGTGGTTTGAGTTGCACATCTCTCGGGCATGGGACCAGCCTCTTCTCAGCCTTGGGGTTCAGTGAGGAGAAACAGGTCAGTGCCTCAGCTGGGCTGACCTAAGATGTCCTGCTTGCTGCTGCTGTATGTTTGCCAAATGAGTATTTAGTGTGTGTCCCTCTCTTTCCCTTTTCCTCCTTCCCTCTTTCTTTGACCTTTTGG
The DNA here is from genome assembly GCA_024733675.1 of Psilopsiagon aymara. Classification (NCBI taxonomy): domain Eukaryota; kingdom Metazoa; phylum Chordata; class Aves; order Psittaciformes; family Psittacidae; genus Psilopsiagon; species Psilopsiagon aymara. The sequence continues at coordinate 24,772 of JANRGW010036362.1, read as the reverse complement.
GCTCACTGCTCCTAAGAGGGGGAGCTTTGCTTCTTTTAGTGTAACTGTAACCTCATCTGATTCTGAGTAAGGTCGGCTTACTTTACTTCAGGAGCCCCTGGATTATCACCTCCTTCTTTTGCCAACAGATACCTTGCAGGAGGGTCATCACTGTTGGTGTGGGAAAAAGCTTGTGCATTGCAAAAGCAGAGGTTTGCCTTTAACCCCACCTCATCCTGCCATATACCCCCAACATCCTTAAGCATTCATGCAGAAGAACCAATGCCCAGGCCCCAGACCCCCCAGTCAGGCTCCAAGCCCCACAAGGAACGTGTTCGTCTTACGTTCAGAATCTTCTCCTTTGAAGTAACCAATGAGTTTGATTTCCTCATCAATTCGGTCAAAGGCCTGAAGCTCCAGCTTGCTGTTTATGACCTCCACAGGGTCTTCTAGCACCTGCCATGACAAATGCATTTGATAACATAATGATTTGCCACACCAGCCTATGCCTGGCGGGGTATGTCACTAGCAGACTAAGCAGGGAGAAGGAGGTCACCCAGTTTCTCAACTGCTGGAAACACTACATAGTGCTCTCTGCCTTAATATGAGAAGAGACATGCAGGTCACCTTCAGAGGGAGCCATTAATAGGTTCACTGTATAGATTGAAGTATCAAGAGGGAATCTGGGAGAGGTCTGAGTAACCCAAATTGATGCTGAGGGACTTGCTGTGATGAAAGACAAAGGGTAGTAATTGCAGCTGGCTTTAGTGAGGCTGAGAAGAAGGAAGAGCAGGTGAATGAGACTGGTATGGGAGCTGTGAGCTTGCATATATTTGTTTTCAAGTGTCATTTGCTGGAAGAGGTCATTGCAAAGAGCTTGCTTTTGGAAGACATTAAACCCAGTACACCAGAGGGTGGCCAAAAAGTGTTTTGGAGCAGTGGAAAGTCTGGATGTGAATTTTCCTGGCTGACCTTCCTATGCAGAATGGCTTAAATGCATGCTTTGGCCCTACACATCACAGTTGATGAGGTAGCTGGAAGACCTATCTGCTGCTTCAGCATGTAGTTGATCCAGACTTTGTTTCTATTTTCTTTATGAGCCGCTGCTGGTGAAAGGATTTGGTCTGATTATTTTTTTCCCAGCAATATTGGTGTAAATCAGGTGTGGTTTCACTAGGAAAGCAGAAGTGCAGGCAGGCCACTCACGATACAGCCTGCAGCAGAGCAGAGAATCTCTGGGTTTGTTTTCCTTTGAGATCAGGCTGTCCCAGCGCCATGGATGTGTTTTTTTTTACTTCCCTGCTTTGCTGGGTATTTTCCCTCTTGAGTGGAAAACACACAAACAGAAAACCTTGCTCTGTTATTCACAGAACATGGCTTTTCAGCGGCACGCCACAAAGCACAGCAAGCAAAACCTCACCGTGTGCTTTACGCCAAGCTCCCTATGATGGTCATAGAACCACAGAATCATGGAATGGTTTGGGTTGGAAGGGACCTTAAAGCTCATTCAGTTCCAGTCCCCTGCCACGGGCACTTCCACTAGACCAGGTTGCTCATAAAGGGAGCTTCAACTCAAAGGAAAGCCAAGCTGCTGCAAAATGTTTCCACTACAAATCAAAGACCATGCTTTTGGGCTGCTGCCTTTCCTAGGAATAAAGTTTAAATAGAATTGCAGCATGTTGATGAGGGAGTCAGCATCTCTTTTGCACTTAGGCATGAAGGTGAATACAGGATTGTGTCCATGCCCAAAATGACCTGAGAGCACTCCATCCCTGGCAGCATTCAAGGCAAGGTTGAATGGAGTCTTGGGTGACATGATGTAATGTGTGGTGCCCCTGGCCATTGCAAGGGGGTTGTATCTGGATGATCTTAAGGTCCTTCCCAACCCTAACTATTCTATGATTCTATAAATAGTGCTAGGGCCTTGATCTTCTCTAACTCATGGCAGTGCAATTCGGGAAGTTCACTGAAGAGGCAGTAGTACACTGCATTGCTTGCGTTACTGTGTCTAGAAAGGGGCAATTATTTTGCAGCATATATAATTTCAATGAATTGAACTCTTTTTAGATGCTCTGAGAATGCTACTTCCTGGGCATGGTTTTTATCAACTTTTAAAAGGAAGAAGTGTGAGATTTTGCAAATGGCAAAGTGTTTGCAGGCCAGCTTGTTGAGGTGGGTGACTACCAGCCAGTTATGTGGGATGGTTGCTTGATTCTAGTCAAATACACCATAAAGAGAAAAGAGAGCAGAGCATCTTTAAGATGTAAGTGCTTGGTAAAGGTGCAAGTAAAGGTACCAGCTTTCCTGGGAACTCATGGTCAGACAAGTATTTGGGAAGCTGGCAAACATTATCTCTATCAAACAAACAGGGATGGGATTTCAAATAAAGATAAAGCCATGGTTTTTAGCAAAGTATTCGCAAGGGCTTCTCAGAGAGGCTTTATCTGTATTATCTGTGCTTACATCCAAGAGGAATTCCACCAAGACATCTGTGGCCAGTTCCCCATCAAATTCAATCAACCGCTCTTCCTTAAAGACATAAAGACTTCCCTCTTCAACCAAGCCTGAAAGAGACAGGAAACATAATGTGGTTAGCTCATCCCTAAAAGCATTTCTGCTACAGGGTGTCTTGCTTGCTATCCCAGCAATGCCTCCTGGGAATATGCAACTGCTGATTCACAGTGTTGGCCCAGTTAGAACCCATTTGAGCAGTCTCCTGACTGATGTTTCATGGCACAAGGGGCAGACCTCAACCAGAACTTGCCATGGCTTCTTCCCAAATGTGGAGCTTGTTGTTCAGGTCACAGTTTGGCCTCAGTTGGAAAAGTTCTGTATCAGGACCTTGGTTTTGCTTGGCTATCTGTCTTGCAGTAAATAATACTGGGCTCTAATATCCCAAATCTTAACAACTTGCCACTCGATGGAAAATGGATTGTGACATGGTTTGTGCTCTCTGCCTGGAGAAGGCTATGTGAACATGAGCAGTGACCTGAAAGCCAAAGCAAGTTTCAAACTCTCCGAGGCTTAGCTAGCCTTGACAAAAGTGTTAGAAACCTATGACAGAGATGCCACAGATGGCAGGCTGGCAGATTTGAAGAGTATATAACTGGACTGAGGGCTGGATGCCACATCATCTCAATGGAGGCTCCAAAATCAACTGCACTGAGCCCCTGCAGTGCATGATGGCAGGGTACCATGGGCCAAGGTATGTGCTAGTTCTTTTCCTCTTAGAGAGGGAGAAGCTCTCCCCTTTAGTTGAGTTTCCACCAGCACACAGAGCCTTTAATTTAGGAAAGAAAATTACTTTGCCATGTGATAGTGACGTCTGGGGCCTATCTGATTTCCCCATGGGTTTTGGTTCTGTGCTGCTGAGTCAGACCTGTATCTCTGTAGGGCGAGCATGGAGTTACTCCATGGCACCTATTTAAAGCATCAACTCAGCAAGGGGTGAGCTTCCACCTTGTCACAAGTATGGCATGGACTGGCTTTCTTTTTCACTTGGTTTGGTTTGGTTTTGGTGCTCTCAGACAGAAAAGTTTTGCTGGAAGGGTCTCATCCCTCCCATCCTTTTCCCATTTGATCCTGCTCATATTGGACTGGTCAGTGTGTAATTGGCACCATTGCCTTCCCCATCCTGGTGACAAGGATTTGACTGTCCTTTATTGGGCTGGCTGCTGGGTATCACTCACACATCTCTCTCCAAACTATTCCAGAGATACCAGACGTGGGACTCACCTAACTTCTTGGCAAGTTTGGCATCCTTCTTGGAGTCAACCATCCCAAAGCCGATGCTCTTGGGCTCCAGGACCTGAGCTGCCAGCTGTGGGAGGAACCAGAGAGCCCAACCTTAGCAGCATTAACACCACAGGGTCGCTAAAGGGCATTGTGCACTACTAGCATGGTACAGCAGGCACAGGTGACCCATATTTTGCTTTCAGACAGCATTAACAGATAGGATGCATCACATGCTGCCTCCCTGCTGAGATAACACTGCCCAGAGGTCAAATGGGTTGGGTTTCTTCCCACTGTGTTGCAGCACTGAGTCTGCTGGCCGCACCACATGCTGTAAGCCGCTGTTTGACACTGGCATCAGGAGAGGGCTCCTAATCAAATCAGGGGCACCAAAGCAGTGGACAGGGCTGGGAGAAAGACTTGTGCCACTGTCACAAAGCAAAAGCTGTTTCCTAGCTTGTGCCTTTGTGACCTCCTGAAGTCGAATGTGACATGTGGGCACCATGGACTCTTTAACTCTGGAAGTGCTTGGTGCCAGGCAGTAGTGGCTTCAAACCAGATGGGATGCAGGGCACAGCAGCATCACTTTTGCTTCATACGTGTGATGGGGTGGCCAAAGCAGGCACCCAGCAAAATAAAGCAGAGAAGCTCATGGCTTTGCAAGAGTAGTCCTTTCCCCTATGAGATGCTTTAAGTCGTGTCTCCTGTTGAGGCTTCAGTCACACCCCAGTTACTGGTCCCCTCTTTTTCCTAAAGAAATGAGAAATCCCATCCATGATTGCATTTGCCATCTCGCAGCTCCGGGAAACCACTGACCCCTGCTCCCACCATTTTTGTTGAAGGGGCCTCTTGAACATATCAAGTTCCTGCCTGTTTTGTGAAAATAGATACGTGAGGAAAGGAGAGACGCTGTGCAAATGCCCCATGGTGGGAGTGGCTACAGCTGAGACCCTGTGAATTCCAGATGGACTCGGTAAAGATGAAGTGATCTTGGGAAATGAGTCCCTTACTCACCAGATGACCGACTTAGCCCGACTGCAAGCACACCAGAGACCCAACAAGACTGTAATGATGCCCTGAGGCCACCAAGCAGCTGTAAGATCCCCCTCCTTCTGCCTCTTCCTCCCTCCTCCATGAATATCTCTGATGCGGATGGTCTCCTTGCTCTGCTCCCTCCCAGCCCTGCTGGATGTGAGAGGGGCAATAGGGATGAGGGGCTGGGGGCCTCCAGGACAGGAATATCCCTATTAGTGCACAGCTGCCTGCTCTCAGTGCTGGGAGGCTGAAGGGGGGACATAAGAGAAGCTGTGGCCAGGGAGATGGCAGGCTGATTTATAAGAAACACCCTCCCCCAGGACCCATTTTGGCATCCTCCCCCAGCCTCAAAGCCAGTTTGAATGTCACCCAGCAGCGCTGCCCCCGTGGCAACCTGGCCTCTTGGCTCCCCCGCTATAAATAGCTTCCTCCTGTGCCTGGGTCCTGCAAGAGCGAGCAGTGATTAAAGGCGTCGGGGAGCAAAGGTGATGGGGCAGCCCCATTGCCTGCACACTGGGGTTTCATGGAGCCAGGATGACATCAGCATCATTTTGGCATCCCTGAAATCCTGAGGATCGGGGCTCAGGGACTTTGCTTGAGTGAAGAGGAGTGATGGAGAATGTGGTTGTCTTCTCCCTAACACCAAATATGTGTCTCCAAGTCTGTCCTGAAGCCCTCCAGGAGGACATATTCTCTGCCAAGCACCACAGCATCACTGTAAGCTCGATCCCTGTGTCGCACCGTGCTCGTTATGCAGACAGGAGATGGTCTTGCTGCTTTTTCCTTGCTCTTAGCCAGTGTTTTGAAATAAAGGTGAGGCTGCAGTTTAGAGCTTGTGTTTACAATGGATACAGCCTGAATTGCTCCATGTTTGTGCATCCATTGATAAGGCGTCTAAGCACTGCCCTGACTGGTCTAGCATCCCATGTCCTAGCTCAGGCCACAGCCGTCAACCTGTTGAGCACCTGGTATCCTACAATACAGGGAGAGATGGACATTTTTTGTGAGCATCCTGGACATCAGCAAGCAGAAAAAGCTGTTTTCTGTCCCCACTATGGGGTCTGCCTTTGCTGGACAAGAGGATGAAGCCTATAGAATCACCATCTTTTGGGGGCACTGTCAGCAGGTCCCTGAACGTTGGCAGTTGTGTAAACCAGCAGGAGGTTCATCAGAGTCAACACCTGAGCCTCTGGCTGCACTGTACCAGAGGTAACACACAAGAAAGCCTAAGGAAAGAAGTCTGTTCAGTTATATGCAGCCCAGCCCACGCTTGATCTAGCTACTTCCTTACAGCTATGTTAGCCATGTGCCAGACAGCATCAGGGCAGTTTAAGCCCGACAGTTCTCGACTCCTTCACACAGGAGGTGGCTGGGCTTTCTCGGGGCTGTTTGAAGCAGCTCAGAAATGTGCAGAAAAGCTGAAGCACCTGCTACAGACAAGAGGCTGGGTGTGGATGTTTGCAGGAGAGAAGGCATTGATCAGGAGTGATGCGTGTCAGCATGCAGCTCTTGGGAGGGGACTGGGTGCAGCCGGGAGCTGCGAGCATTGGAGCTTGCTGGGAAAGAGTAAACATGTCAAGAGAGCGTGTCTGATGGGATGAAAGCCTCTTTGTGTGAGACTCTGGGAGTGTGCACTTCACTGGGGCTCAGGAAAGGTCACAGTGATGCTGGAGGTGTGCCTGTTGGTGTCTCTCAGAGAGGCATGTACCGTCGGTACGAGTGTTTGGAGATGTTCCTCTGAAGAGTCTTACCCTGAGGGGAGGTGTGCTGCAGCATGTGTACGTAGGAGAGAGCATGTACAGCACTCTCCTATAGACACAGTGTGTATACTGTGGGGATGGAGCTAAGCATGCAGCCTGCCTCCTTCCCTGGGACTTTGATGCTATGTATATTAGTGAGGTGAGCAGTACAGCCTCTGCCCATCCACAGAGCACTGGGGTCTTGCAACAGGGAAGTCTTCATGCAACATCAGACTCTGAGGAGCTCTTTCCACTGTGGCAGCAGAGACCTTTGCAAGTGTGCCAGTGGCTATGGGGGCTTTTTCAAGTGTAAGTTATGCAGGGGTTGGATCTTGCTTCGTTGCTTTCCCCTGCAGCAGGTGAGTCTCACCAGTGCTTAGGTGAGGATGTATTCCTGCACCTAAACTTGAACCCCATAAGGCAGCAAAATATGAAGTATGCCAAAGGCATGTCAGCTTGGCTGGTTGTCCCCTGCTCATTACAGTATCAAGCATTTCTATATCCCCTTACAGTATTTTCTGATTCCATAAAGCTAGTGGGATTTGAATGCAGATAATGTTTCTAATCTTGACAATCCTCTTGGCTCAGGACCTTGGGAGAGAGGCAGCTGTAATGTAAGAACACATCCCCTCCTCCTCCCCCTTCTTCTCCCTTTAAATTCGTATCACTTGAAGTCTTGGCCAGCCAGAGCCCTTGCCTTTGTGTAAGCCTCTAAAGCAAGTCATTTAGTTTCAAAAGCTGCCTGGGGAGATGAAGGGGAGAAACTGCCTTGGAAGGACTGAACCTAACCCGGTCATGCAGTCCCTGGGATATAGCAGGAGCTTTGGGCAAACAGAGCTGGCTGAGAGTATGAGCAAAGATCCCAGCAGCACTTCTCCTTTCTCTCTCTTCCCTCAGGTAACATCAGGGCTTGAATTTGGTCCCTGGGATGCGTGAGAGATGCCAACCCTAAGTGAAGCTTCAGTAGCACTGAGTAAGCAGGCACCACCTCATCTTGGATGGTGTCAATGGTTAGAGGCAATCTGAATAATGGGGATGGAAAGAAACAGCTTCCTGCCAGAACATCTCAGCTTCCCACCTCCTGTACCAGTCTGAACCTAGGTGTGATGCTGGGAAGCTTTCAGGAGACTTAACAGTTCCCACAGGATTCTGAAATGCTGGGTTACAGAGCAGCAGGGCAGCCTGACCACGCTCCTAGGTAATGGATAATGCTTGAACAGAAGTAATTACTAGGAAAGAGGGATTTTTCTTTTTGTTTTGTTCTCTTTGGGGAC
>JANRGW010036360.1:0-32687 GCA_024733675.1 Psilopsiagon aymara | reverse complement strand
CATCCTGGGCATGACGTGCTGTGGTATGGAATACCTCTTTGGTCAGTTTGGGTCAGGTGTCCTCTCTCTGCTTCCTCTTGGCTTCCCCTCCTCCCTAGCAGAACATGAGACTCAGAAAGTCCTTGGTTAGAGTAAACATTACTGAGCAGTAACTAAAACCACCAATGTTATCAGTACTGTTCCAAGGCTGAAAGTCAAAAACACAGAACTGCACCAGCTACTAAGAAGGAGAAAAAATGACTGCTACTGCTGAATCCAGGACACTAGGTAAGTGACCTCAGTATCTCCAGATGACAGCTGCAATAACATAGTTGTAATGAATAATAGCTGAATTCTTTAGTTAAGCTTATTTTGTAGGCATCAGTACTGTGTTTGCTGTGTCATTGCATTCCTGATGCTAGTGGCTGAGCTTTAAGAAGCAAGAATTCTGCTGGCTTGCTTAACTCTGCTCAGACAGAAGTTAGTACAGTAATTTATCTTCCACTCTTCATAGCTGCTAAGGTACTACTGAAATGCCAAATAATAATAAGGGATTGTTTAAAAAACTTAATTGCCCCCTCATCTGTTTCCAGATAGAATAATGGTTTCATTAGATTTGAGAGATTTGTCACATAGGTGTGTTTTATAGTTAATTTACCAATTTGGTATAGTGGTTCAGCATGTTAGCATTACATACTTTTTCCATGTAGTGTCCATAGTTTTTTATGATTTATGTGTAAAATCAATGTAATGCAATGAATTTTAATTATGCATGGGTAATGTAAGGAATTTGTAGTAGAACTTCTTTATTTCCATGAAGGTGAGCTATAGTCAGATGGTGGCATCTGTTAAAAAAAAGTTAAGAATAGAAAAAACGTTTGGAGGTAAAAAATATTTGCTATCCTGTTTTATTAATGTGGTATCTAAAATAATCATCTTAGATAATATTTTTAAGGAAACAGAGCCAGGCAGAAGTAGTTTCCTGTTTAATAGATAATTGATTTTTTCCCTTTTTTTTTAATTGATTATCAATTCTGAATGTATTTAGAATTAAAATGAATATTATATAATTAATATAAATGTTAATTATAATTCTGAAACTATAGAGAACTCAGTAGCTTCCCCCTGCAGCCACCCTCTGTCAGAGATGTATCAGCAACACTAGTCAATGTATCTTTATGTTGCATGCTTTTCTGGCATTTCTGAAAATATAGATAGATTGAGCAGATGTTATTTCCACTGTCAGCCATGCAAATAGCATCTTCTTTGACTGTTTTGACAACCAGTTACACTAACTAACCACAGAGCACTTTCCATCAAATGCTAACATGTGTTTATGAATAATGAAAGTGTTAATACTGCTGTAGGTTCAGAAGAACAATTTTGAGTAGCTTTTCTCAGGTGTCTGGTTAATTGTAACCTTTAATTGTAAATGTTTTGTAAGAATGAATAGTATAATCTTTTTTTTTTAATCCAGCAGTACCTTAGGAGATACTTTTCCAGTGTGTTCAAAATGGAATTTATATAATGAAGAAGCCTATGTTTATTTCAAAGAAGTGAAACAAAAACTTGAAAGTATCTGACATACCCTCTGTGCTAATGATAATAATAAGCATAGGAGTCCTTGTGTATGTACTGTGTTTCACTAAGAGGATCCGATTGGGTTAGAACAGACACAAGGCTTGCTGGAATGGCTACATGAAATCACCTGGTAGTGAGTCTCATTAGTGAAGTTGTCCTGCCAAACTCCGTAAGATTCGCAACCCACAAAGCAGCATAAAAAAATTAAATTCTTATAGGCTTTCACAACTTGGTGATTTTTAATTGTTTCTATAGGAATTTCAGGTCTAGATTTGCTGTGATATAATTTTTTCTGTTAGGATTACATAGTTTTCCCACAGGTTTTTCCTTCTTGCTGCATATTTAAGAAGATCAATTCCTTAAATCAACTTTTACTCTCTTCCCTTGCAGTTTTGCGTGCATATCCAAAATGTAACACTGCTCCTTACGCTAAAGTCTATGCTCTACTTGTATTTTCATTAAAAACCCCCAGTTTGCTATGCTGTCTTGTGGATTATGGATGAATTTGGGGTTTGAGAATTTTGGTTTTCCAATTTGAAATAAAATTTCTACTCCATCACACTGAAAGGAATTTACAAGAAAAAGATACATCTATAAAATAATAAAAGGCAAATAATCTGTAAGTGGTTGGTGTTTTCCTCTGCTCTAAGATTAGTTTTTAATCTGACTGAGAATGAGTAGTTTGCCTGTTACTAACATTATCATATTCTTGGACATAAAGGTTTATATTCATGTGTTAAAGTATTTGGTAGGTTTGGATGAGATGGTTTTTGTTTTACCTGGACCCTGTGTTTCTATTTTCTTCCGCAAAAGAGTTGCAGTCTTTTGTTTAAAGAAAAAAGTTCATGAGTGAAATTGACTATTTGGAAAAAAATTAGGGAAGCAGAAGAAAAGCCAAATAGGCATGAAATGAAGTTTTCCCTTCAGTAAGTGCTGTAAAAATAAATTGAACTTTTTTAAATGAAGCACTATACTTATATTTGCTCTGGGTTGAGTTACCCCAGTTTTAAAAGCTAGCTTTAAAACCAGAAAATTTATCCTATGTTTGCAGAACTAGTCAGTTTTATTACAATAATATTTGATAGAGTTAGAGATAAATATCTTAATACTTGGTATTATTTTGTAGTTGCCTTATAGCTTTAACAATTTTGGGCCAAATTATGAACAATGAGTTTTAGCTGTGAGCACAGTTAGGTATTTAGAGCCAATAGTGTGGGAGTCTTGGCAGGAGTAATGTATTATGCCTTCAGTTTTTCCACATTTTCTGACTTTCCTTCTAGTGACTGTTCATTAACTGTAAAGAAGCATGAAGATCTGTTTTAGAAAATCTCCCTGCAGCACATTAAAAAGTTCATTTTAGAGTGTTAGAGTTGGACCCTCTTCTAAATTCTTTCTCAGTTGAAACTAAGTTATCTCCATTACCTGTATGAACTGTTGAAAAGTTTGGGTTGCTTACTCTGGTGTGAATGAATAAAAACTGTGCCATATAAAGATCACTCGTGAGTGAATAATTAAAATGTGAATTTATGAGATGCCATTTACAGTTTAATTTGTCTTGCTTTTCTACAGCCTTTCAAGTCTTTTTAAAAAAAGTTGGGTTGACAGTCATTGGCAGTGGCATATCTTATCAGTATGAACTTTCAAGAAGGACTTACTGAAAAAAACTCTACTGCAAAATTATACTTGCACAGTATCTAAGGCATCCTCCATAAGATATGAGGTTGTCTGGTTTCTTGGCGAAAAGTGATTTGATATGGTGTAGTTATGAGCCTCTGCTCACAAACAATTTTGCTTGAAAGTACAGGCTAAACCCAGGGCAGACAGCTTAAAAAAAGGAATAACAATTGAACCTAATTCAGCTGTTAAGTACCATCCAAGTGCATTTGGGCTGGGGTATCAAGGAACAGGAGAGCTCTGAGGGTGCTCCCACACCAACCAAAGCTAATTACATCAGTGCAGCAGTTGGAACCAGAGGGACTCAGGGCGGTGTGACAGCATACAGCTTTCATGAGGAATGTCGGAAGTGGGACTGCACTGGAAACATGAAAGTTCAGCCCTGGCATTTGTAACCACTTTTTTTTTCTTTTTTTTTTTCTGTTTTTTTTCTTAATTCACCTAGTAATTTCACTAGAAAATTATATGGTTAAAAGCTATTCCTTACCCTCAAAGCACATGTATCACACAGTGCTCATATTGTCCTGCAAATTGAGTGAAAGTACCTACATTTTGAATATTTTGAGCTGTAACCAGATATAATAATTTTTGAACTGGGATTGAAGACTTACTTTTAAGATGCACTCATCAATCCCCTAGCTGAGTATGAGAGTCATAGTATAGAAACACGCAACAGCAATGAAAAGGTTTGTTCTTAGCTTGAAATCAGCACATGTGTTTGTTGCAGGACTCTGAATAATTAACTGCTGTGAAAATAGAAGAGTTTATTTCTACCCCTTCTCCCTTAGCTTTTCCAGTAACTGGAAACAGCCTGTTGACTGTTGCCACCATTTGTACTTTGAATCCAATAATGTGAGCTTCTTTTACAATGATTGAAAGTGATTCTTGTGGACTCTTAATGGTTATTTTTATTTTATTCTCCTGACACTGTATAAAATATTTTCAAGAAACCACAACACATACAGACCTTCATTAGTAAAGTGTGGGCAAACAAAGGATGTATTATTAGCTGCTCTGGTTTCATGTTGCAGCAGTCTTAGTTCTTAAAATATTTAGGAATTCCCTTCAAGTATTAGAGAAAGGGTGAAATCCTGGCTTTATTGTGATCTACTGAAAATCCACTATTGGGATAAAGTTAATTGGAGGGAGAAAAAGAAGCATGTGTGAAATGGAGCTGTTTGCTTCATGTGAAGCATAATTTTACGTCTAACATTTTAATGGAGTTTTTAAATGACAAACTTACATTCAAGCAGTTTGAAAATGATAATTTTAAACTAGAACTATTGTCTATATGTATGTATAATGCATTATAAAATAATTCATGATAATGAAATCATTAACTTGATATGTAGAACTTCAGTACCCTTCAGTTGCATATACTATTATTTACTGTTCTTGTAAACTCTACGTCTGGACTTGAATCTGTTGTCCTAGCTGCTTTACAAACAAGTGATGATCTCATCTGTTTTATAGACTTGGAGACAGTCAGTTGTTAGTGAGCTCACTTAGGTTTTAGAGAAGATAAACTTGTTCCGAACACTCTCCATATGCTGTGGCTGAATTTTTTCTTTTATCTCAGCAGGCTTAGTAGCGCTGTGCTGCACTGCAGTCTGCAGAAGGGATATATCCTCAATTACCAGTGAGGACACCCCCCCCGCCCACATATTTTCCCACCACTCCAACTGTTAATATTTGGTAATTTTAGAGTTAAATGCATAAGAACAAGTTGGTTGTTTTGGTTTTTGTTTTGTTTTTTTTAATGTATGTGGCCAGTCAACACTGAAATACTTCTAGGCTGAATAAATGTCTGAATGATAATTCTGAATATCTTGTCATTCAGAAGAAATGTAAGAGTGTTTTTGAGCCATGGAGAATTTTTCTAAATGTGGTTGTGGGTTGGATCAAGCAGACGACCCCTGAGAGTAAACTGTCGTCAATCTTCTCTGTTTTAAGTTAGGAATTAATCTTGAGTAACTTTGCAGACCTAGAGCATCATGCTACAAACCTAAGACCATTACAGTTCTGACAGTGCATATGAGAGATGCTTTACTTATATGAGCACATTATGGTTACCTTGGGAACCATAACATTTCACTTCCTTTCTATTGTTTACAATCTTGGGACTGCAGTAGGTGACTTGTCTGTGGAAATGTGTGTATTTTAAAGGGAAAAACTATTTCATGAACATTCGAAATATTTCCCTTCTATAATATTAGCTAGTACTCTGGCTTACCTACGTGTCCTTTTGTAACTTACCTTACTTGAAATACAGGAAGAACTACAGGAGCACAAAATCTTTTGCTATTTGAATGTTTTATGGTCATCCAGGCATTTGCTGTCAGAATAAAGGAGGCTTTGGTCTATTAGCGCCAAGTCATTCAACAAGTAGAAAAGATAGATGTAGAAAAGATAGGCAGAAGTTTTCAACAAGCATGAAATATAGTATGGGTCGTACTTGAACCAGTAGTGTATTGAATTTCTTATTCTCTGGCAGTCCAGAAATAGAGGTCTTTTTGCTTTGTTTCTTTTTTTTTTTTTTTTACCTTTAACCAACAGGTTGGAGATGGACTTTTATAATAATTTGAATGCTTCTTTGAGCAACAGAGATCTCATCTTTAGCAGAGATTTCTGAATCGTTGCATATTTAGTTTAGCTTGCAGTGTTTCTTTGCCATTGGTTTGGAAAACCTGCAAATCCAGCCTTTGCAAGCAATGCTCATTTTGAGTAATTTTTAATATTTTAATTTTGAACACATTCCATACTTTAGCTTTGACCAGCTGTTTCCTGTTTTTGGTTCCAGTGGTTCAGCTGACAAAGAGATAAATGCATCAGTGGTTTGTTTCAGAATTAAAATTACCTTTATAAAATGGTGGAAGAATAGAACAAATAAGTTGGGTATCTTTACAAATAAAGTTATGGTGGAATTCTGAAGATGAAGTGTTGTTTGCTGCACCAAGATGTTTTATAAATTACAAAATTTTTGCTACTCAAGGAGCTCATTTGGTACAGGAAAATTAATCCAGCATTGGAAACACCAGGATGAAGCTTTGTGATGGGAATTTGGGTGAATGTGATGGAATTTTTCAGGCAGTTCCAAATATTTCTGTTTGTGAGGTAATACCTTGATCTGAGGTCTGCATAATGACCTGACCATTAAGTCGTGTTTGTCCTGTTCAACCTTCCCTCCCCCTGGTTTTTGGACTTATTTGGATAGAGCATATGATAATTTTTGAAATCATGCAAACTGTTCTGGAATTGCAGAACTGAGTTCGTACATGTATTTTGCAGACTAAAGAAGGGCAGGTTTACTGGGGAAGAATTGGTATATTTGACCAGTCTTAGGACTGGCAGGTGCAATACACCATTTCTTTTTGTTTGCAGTGAATTTAATCCACATCCACACAGATAACAGCTGTGTTTTGTCTTGGCTTCAGACATCCTTCTTCAGGGCTTTTAAATGAGCTATTTACTAATTTGAAAGGTGTTTATGTAGACAGTAATGAAAATATTGCCCTCTGTTTTCAGAACTGAGGCTGTCACTGTAGGATTGTGAAAGGATCAGTTGTTGACCCTTCTTTTTTTGTCCTAGGGTAGCAGGCTGTCCTATGGCATCTAGCATCACCTGTCCTTTGCTCTTCTTTAGTCCTCACTGTGACCTAAGTGGTCAGTTCTTATTTAGTCTGCGCCCTCTGGCATGATAGCTAATCACACAGAGACAGCTGACAGCATGTTGACTCCTTTGGCTGGGGATTCGTCCTCAACTGAGAGCTTTAAATATTCCTTGCTTGTTAGGTCACTGAGTTTCTTCACGAGCAGCAGTAGAAGAGCTGTAGCTTGGTCTGTGGTGAATGTCCCAGCTGCAGAACCTTAGAATATGCATTTGCTCCGCTGGTGCTCTATCCATCAATTATTTTTTTATCTTTACCCATTTATAGGCCTTAGCACACACATTTTTAGGGCCTTGCAGACTTCTACAAATGCCAGTCTTAATAGCATTTACGTCAGGGTATGATCCTACTGTTGCCATTTGAAAAAGGCTTCCCCATCAGCTTGCAGTGAGTCCTTTTCTCTGAAGCTTTTCCAGGCTCCTTCTCCCCATGTTCCTTTTGGTGGATGCCTCCAAGCTCTGCTCTCACTTTCTACGCTTCCTGATCTCAGAAGTCTGCATGGGGTTTCTCATTAAATTCTGTAATGGGAAGGGAGGAAAGCTCCTCTTCCCTCTTGAAAACTATTTTTTTCATAACTCCTAACTAGGTTTTCTCTTTTTACTTAAGCCTATCCATAGCTGTCTGCTGCTGTTCCTTAGTGCCATTTTTTAACTTACCTTAGGCTTGCTTATTATTCCCTACATAGTGGTCTTTATGGAGCCTCCTTTATCCTTCAATCTTTTACACAGAAAAAGACTTCCCAGTATATTTCTTTTTAGCTCTCTACTACTAGATAGTATTTTTTTTTCCTCAGCAAAGTCTAACAGTTAAGGCTGAAGTTCCTTCTTCATGCAGTTATGTGGTCTTAATGGGCACTCCTGCTTCTATTGTCCTTACATCCATCTTTGTTGAGCTTGTACAAATTTACATGAGACATCTGTATCATTTATAACCATTATGTTTAATTTTTAGCTTTTTTTTGGCCTTCTTCCTTTCCATGTTCTTTCTGGGGATTTTTATTTTTCCTAGCAAAGGTTAGTAAACAGCATTTAAACTTCACATTGAACAACTGATTGCACCTGGCTGTGGTATTACACTGTTAGACTGTAATTGACTTTCCAAGAGAGTTGGTATTTTTGGCTGAAGTTAAATACACATTTCATCAAACTGTCACAGAAAATAGTAGATTGGTAACTTTTTTCCCTATTGTACTCACCAGGAAAATAGAAGTCTGTTATAGTCAATACTTATATTAGGTATTACTGACCAGATTCCTCTGATTCTTGCTTAATTTAAATTTCTCCAGTCTGCAAAGAAACACAAGAAAACAACAGGCAAGATGAAAGCAGATTCACAGGACTTATCCATGTGGTTGTGACTCACTGGATCCGAGAGAATGAAACCCAGAAAAACCTTTTTCATGAAGTAAAAGAGCTGGAAATTGATTTAACAGTACTGGGTAGAATTTGCTCTACGATATGAAAGGTAGTTAACTGAAAGGACTAATGAAAAGGAGCCAGTGTTCTATGAAGAACTTGGAAGGAAAATAAAAGAGAGAGTTGACAGAGAGTCCTTTGAGTTTGGGACTTTGAAAATAGAGAGAGCAAAAAACAACAAAATCTTATTCCTAACCTAACCAGAACTTAGGGTTTTGCTGTTTTTCTTTGGAACTAAGGCATATGTAAGCTAGTGCTAGTAGTTTAATGGTTAGGTGTAAAGTTGTATTTGATTGCACTTTCAAGTAGAAATACGAAGAAAATCAATAGAATTTGGAGAGAGATTTTTAGTCGTCATTTGATTTCTGACCCATTATGTACTGAAGCACACTGGTGCGGCATGGTGTGACAGGGCCAAGCCTGTGTGGCAAAGCTCAGCTGGGCTATTCTGCTAACTTCTTGGGTTTTTAATTTGATTATGTTTTATAGGTTTGGTTTTTTTTCCAGGAATATTTTCTGCAATGGAAAGTATCTGATGAAAATAACATGCTTTTAAAATATAGTTGTTAGTTTAAAAACTTCAAGTCTGCAAGCAGAGTTACTGAGTGCCAGGTCTGATAAGAATAAGTTTCAAAATCTTCTTTGGCAATAAATAAAAATAAATGATGAAAGAAATAGAATGAAACTTCATTTTGAAAAGCTTAGAATAGCAAAGTTTCTTTAAAGATTAAGATGAGGTGTATCAGAAAATTTGACAGTTACAGATCTTGAGTCTACCTCTCTTTCAGAGAGGAGGGACAGAACTCACAAATTTATCTTGCTCATATGATACCATTATCATGGTAGCAGCAGAACTTAACGTGCATGTGAAAGAAGAGTTGTTTGGTTGTTTTGGTGACATTTGTGTATCATTAATAGTATGCGCACCACATCTTGGAAGCCTATCACTGAGTCCATCATTTGGCTGAATCAAATTTTGTAGTTTTTGACAGAAATGAGGTTATTTGCTTTGTATTCTGTCCATAAATACTATATTGGCCCATATCTAAGGCAATCTATACCATATCTTTTTTCTTTTTTTCTTTTTTATTTTTATTTTTGTGGAGAACAGAAGAAAAGTTGACATTAACTGCAATTTTAAAAGAGAAATTAAAATGAAAATCCCATAAGCATTGTATTGTCATCCTGTAGTCAGGCTTAATGTCTCTGTCCCAGCCATGCTGATATCGTCCTGTTTTGTTGCCTCCCTCTCCTCTGCCCTGCATCCTACAATGTAGATAACTTTCAACTTCAGATTTTACATTGCTGCCTTCTTTGCTATGACCCTCTTGTCAAGCATGGTGATTTATTTCAGCATTGTGAGTGGCCTGAGGGTACTGAAGCCCTGGGTGCAAACCCACTGAAACTATGATTTGCTGAAACCTTGCAGACCTGAGCAGAGAATAGTGCAGGGTGTCATGCCCCCCCATCCACCATTTCATGTTCAGATTTAAAGGGGGAAAAGCCATTCTTCCTATTGGCATATCTGAGCTGCTTCTCCTATGCTTGTCTTGAATCACATCCTAGCACTTCAGTCTGTGACTTTTGTGTCTATGTTAGCTCCAGCTGCCTGGAAGGGAATGCCACAACCGTACCTGGCATCAGGAGCAGCTGCCAAGTGAGCAGGGGCTGGGTGACACAGCAAGCCGGCAGGACAGTAAAGCAAGTTCAAGTTTTCCAGATACTCATTTGTTGAGTATCTGGAAAGTTGTTAGGCCATAATGAGAAGACATTAAATTCTTCCAGACACCTTAAGACTGGGTAACAACTTCTTAATGAATTGTCAAGTTTACCATTGGTGGAAAATAAGTAGTGTGGGGTGTATTTGTCTAGAACAGATAAATCATTATTGTGTAACATTGAAAACCATGGTCTTTTTCCTTCTGGATATTTGCCTCATTATATTTTGGTTTTTTATTTTTTTCCAAGAAGAAAGGTCCATGAGCTTAAAAATAGATAAAGTACTGACAAATTATTAACTGGAAACTTGAAACTCCACTGTTTTTGTAAGACAGCAGTGTTGATGCTGCTGAACGTTCTGCATTTTTAGTTTTTGTACTTTTAAAATTTTTAACATATATGGTATAAGCAAGCAAACACTATAAGCAAGTCACTGATAACATTTTTTTCTGTAGCACATATGCTTATTAAAGAACATTACCTAATTTTCTTCCTCAGTTGGTCTTCTTTAATTAGGGGTTCTCTTTACAAGTATGTCTATTAACATGTGTGGTCCAGCTGTTGATCCTTTGCAAGTATTAACACAAGACTTGAATGAGAACGAAGGATGCAAAAGAAATTCTATTTTGTGTTTCCTGCTTGAATCAACTTTGATCATAGGACTCTCAGATCAAATGGCTCTAGAACCATGACACTATAGATCTCTGTTCAAAGGCTGGCCTGTTTGCTAATTGTTGTATGTTTTTATTGTCTGACCAGCTGTTGACGTGATGTCTAGCATGGCTCCTTTGTCTTAGCCAAATACCATGGATAGATGCAAATGATCTGACTGACATTAGTCAGAGAATTGCCTTGTATTTCTTATACTCAGATCAGCAACATTAGGATTAGGGATTTACAGGTTTGATTTTAGGAGTCCAATTTGAAAGTTTTTTGGGCCTAAATTCCACTGAAACATTCTCTGAATGTGTCGACAAGGTTTCTTTCTGTTTGACTACGCTATCTGCGTAACAGTCATCACTCATTTCTACTTAGAACATACATACATGCGTACACACCTACATATATATTTGGATCATTAGTAACTGAATATCTGATACAGTAGCCATAATGGTAAAATCTTTGTCTTGCTGCAGTCCTTTTGGCAATACAACTTGATTAGAGAACCTAGACAAACTATAGTGGTAGCAGAATCCTTACACTATATTTACAAGACTCAAATCTCTGCAACTTTCTTGGTAGAGTTGTGTTAACATCTTATTGCTGGGAGAGAAAAGGCTAAGGTTTCAAAAGAGCTCATGGACGGCTGTGCGTATTGTAATGTGGATAGTAATTGTTTTCTGTACCTTGATTACAGCACATATCTGTTCATTTGTTGAAATTGTATGAATTCAAAACTATTATTGAAATTTGTACATTAAAATAAGAAGCAGGAAAAGTCTGTTATTCACCACGTCACTGAAGCCTGACTATGTTCGAAACAAAACGTGAGGCGTATGCCATCTGGTGGATAGAATTGCTCATACGGTTTTGTTAGTAACTTTGATATATTTAACAAGCAGCTTCTGTTAATGATTTAAATTAATTTCTGTTCTGTGCTTCATTATCACTTTTAATTGGCATTGGTGGATTTTTTTTAGTCAAAAGTAAAGGGCAAAAGAAGAAAATCTGAAAATTGAATCAAGACAAAATGAAATTCCATACTTTGTTTTGGTGTATGATTAGTAAACTGAGTGCTTGGAGGAAAAGCCACAAAGCCCAACTGGAAATGTAACCATTTTTCTCCTCTTCAAATAATTCTAAAGGTGTAAAAATGTGCGCCAGTTAGTCAAAGATCTTCTCTGGTGCAGCTTTCTCAGGTCCTTGTGTTATTGCAAATTATGATCTGTCTGACATCGTCTCTGCAGAAAGACTGAATACTGCCCTACATCTCCACTGACATGGCAGGGGAGACTGTAGTAGTCTTTCAGAGCCCATAGGCTCAAATAGTACAGCAGCTTTGGTGCTCTTTTGCCTAAAGGTCAGAATTGGGTTTTTTTGCCAGCCATTTGGGCCACAGTTTCATCAAGTATTGTACAGAAAGCTATGCTTTTAAAAGTATTAGACTGCTAGTAGATGTGAATGCAGAGCTGAATTGGGCATTTTAAAAACTAGGTTAGGCAGATACAGTAAAGAGTATGGCCAGTATTAAATATTTTTGTTTTCACCCAGTGGTGCATGAGTATATGACTTCACAATATGCATCTCAGGATACCTTACAGAGTAGACAGAACGTGGGATAACAAGTGGAGCAGGCAATGTATACTGATTCAGACAGAGAATTTCTGTTATGTTGGTGGATATTTTTATTCTTTGCTTGTTTAGTAGACATGGGGGGATCTAATGTCCTGTTATCTACTGGAAGAAAGATATTTTTCTTTAGACTGATCAAAAATAATTATTTTTTTTCTAAATTAATTCTTAGCATAGTAGAAAATAATTGAAAAAGTACTTCCTGGTGTCTTTCATACTGTGATCTACTACAGATCAGATCAAATAAAAGCAAGTTTACACTTATAGTCTGAAAAGGAATAAATTATTCAAATACATTGTAATCAATGCGTGTGTGAAATGGAATTGTCATCACCGTGTTATGTCATCGTTCCATTAGTTAAAGTAATAGCAAGGAGAGAGCCAAAATGCAACACAGTGGAAAATATAGGTAATGCTATTGCTTCCACATGCCCATAATTTCACAGAGCTAGTTCAGGTGTCTGTACTGTGCTGCACCGCTTTCCCAGCTCTGAAGGTTTTTTCATTCAGTCATGGTGCACAAACAGGATGGAGATTTAATTGCACATGGAAACATTCATGGTTTGTTTCATTACGGGAAGTAACTGGCTACTTTAGAAGTATCTAAAAAGATTCTTCTTGACAGTAAATTTTCTTACAGTAGACTCAACAAATTTATTACATTTGACTCCAAACTTCATGGTTCTGTTATTCTTCTTGCAACTAATTCATTTCTTAACATTCAAAGATAAATAACATTTAAAAATCCAGACGAACAAGTGTTCATGTTATTTGCAAAAATTACAGTTGAAATGTTTTTGCACGGTATTATAACAGAGCGGCTTTCTGAACTAAGCTGCTTTGGCACTTTTCTGTGCCGAATATTTCATGAGGGAACAGCATGGATAAACTCACCTCCATTTTAACTGTTTCAGTGGTCGAAATGCACATATTCACTGAAGGGTTGATAAAATGGCTACAGGTTTATACTTCTTCACACAGTCCTCTGTTCTTTCAGAAACATATGTATGCTACATTGGGAGTAAATTATCTGGATTGTGTTATGAATTTACTGTTTCATATGATTATTTACCCAGCACTTCAAAAGATTCAACAAACACTGGTGTCTAAAGTTGCTTCAGAAAGATCCGTTCCCATCAATATTTTTAAGCATTTTCCTCATACTGCAGTCGACTTCCCATGAAATGCTGAATGATTCCTGCCACCTTGCATTAAAAAAAAAAAAAAAAAAGAAAAACAAAAAAATGAAGTATTTTTCAGAAACTGTTTGATTTATGGTCATCCAAAGGAGAAATATAAGTGAACTCTGTCCAGAAGAGGCTAAGAGATAAAAAAATGATTCCTTCAGGCAATTCATAGTAAACCTTCTCCACTTACATTGAAAAGCTGGGCAGAAATACTCATGTTTTCATGTCCAATTTAAGAGCATGGTTAGGGTGGCAGGTCATTTTACACCCTTATGTGACCAAGCAGAAGAATTAGGTCTTTTCATCGGCTTTCTGATGACGTGTAGGTCAATTAATCTTGGTCTCACTTTTTATTTTGAAGAGTAAGATGTATGTATCCTGATGTATATGTCAAACCTTACTTTTCTGCGATTTCCTCCCCCGTTTTTAATAGCTTAGGAATCCTCACAAAATGGTTTAATTTGGGGTTTAGTGTTTTCCTGGCTCTCATCTACAAAAAAGACAGACTAATCTTTCCCAGAGGTGAATTTGCCCATCGTGGAGCCAATCTCCCTGTCTTTTTGTGCTTATATGGCTTGAACGAAGATGATATTTTCTCTTGGATAGTCTTATGTCATGACAGTTATGTTTATATGAATATAAACAAAAAAGATTTATTCTGAGCAAATTATCTGAATATAAAAGATTTATTCAATTTGCTTTGTTTCATTGCTTAAAATGTCCCCTGTGTTCACATATGTATTTGAAAAACGTTTGAGAATCCGGATTTACGAAAAGTTACTCTTGGCAAAATGATGCAAAGTAACATTTTTTCATGTACAAGAAAATGCAAACACTAAAAAAGGTTGTATGAAAGAAATTTAAAATGAATTCTTCAATCTTCACTACTATGCATTTCAAGCAAGCTTAGGCTTCAAAGTCAAGGTGTTTACAATGCAGCCTGTGAATTTCAAAAAACATTGGAATATCACTCTTTAAAGTCTGCGCTAGCAAATTTTTAAATGTTGGATGTCAGATTCCTTGTTGGAAGAACCTGATTATCCATTTTACTTTCTACTAAATGAATAAGATTGTGGGGAAAGCTTTTTGCTTGTCCATACCCTTGTACAGGCAATTCAATTGTTTTCAATTGCGTATTGAAAATTATTTTCCTACCAGTAGATGGAATCAGACGTAAATCTTAACTATTAAACACAGTGTGTAGCTGTGTTTTCTGATCTGACCAAAACAAATAATGAGTAGCTCCAGTTTTGAGGTTCTCAAATAATATCAGCTTTCTAAAAACAAGTTAGCTCAGAAGAATAGAAATGCGGTTGATAGAAAGTTGGCCTTTATATTTGACAATAGAATGGCTTTGATACTGGTTGCACTTTTGGAGAGCAGTTGTGGGTAGGTTAAAAATGTTCTGTGATTATTGAAGTTTACTACTGTCAGACGGTAAGACTTTCTCATAGTTGTCATCTTATAGTCATGTCCTGGTATTCTTACATGTCTTGAGTTAAAGACTATCCCGTTGTTTGTTAATATCCAAGAGTGAGTGAGCCATACGCCAGTTTATCTTTACCCAACTCATTGAAAGAGGTATGTAATTCCTTGGAAAGGTCAGGCAATATGCAAAGGTTTGTCTAGCCTTATAATTGCGGCAGTTGGAGAGTTGTTCAGTGAAGAGTTAAATACTGGAAGTTAGTAGTTACAGTCTTACCTGCAGTGTCTTTCTCTGAATAGTTCTTATTTTGGAGATGTTATTTATATACTTATTTTCTCCACTTCTTCTGTGTTTGTGAAGCAATAGTAGTATTATATACTGATTCTGGGGTATAGTTTTCCTTCCTCACTTTGGAAAGTAAGAGGAAAAAATCACGGACCCATGACTAGTAAAACTTTTCAATGAACTTTAGAAATTAGGAAATATACAGGAAAGAAAATGTTAAGGTATTCAGTGATGGACATTTCTGGCAAGGCTTTAACACAGACTTTCCAGTTGTTTTTTGTCAGCTATATAAAAATTGGAAAGTTAGGTTTCAGTCTGTTTTTCTGAATTCCTCTGAAATAGTCTGCTGAATTTTTGTCTTCCTTCCTTCTTACCAGTAATTTTATGAGCTGGAGAGTTCTCATTTATATTTTTGGAGGAAATAATTTTTCATAGGGATGTTTTTCACCTTTCACCAAGAAGCAGCTTTCCAGGGATGGTTTGGATCAAATTATACAGAATATTTGAGCTGAAAAGAATGTTTCTGGAGCTTAAAACATAGCTCACACTTTCTCAGTGAAAGGACTAGAGTACTTAATGTATTGAAAATGCAGGTCTTAGTACAAAGGTTCCAAAATGTCTATGAAACTTTGTCCCTTTGGGATCTATACAGACATAGTTAATGAAAGTTATGTGGGAGAAGTTGTAGCACAAGAGTTCTGCATCTGTTTTTTTCTGCTTTGAGTCAGATCTGGCAAGCAGACCAAAGAGGATATGTGGGATGTTGTCTTTATTTTCCTCCCCTTCCTCCCTCCTCCCCCAGGCTGTATACTGTAATGAAGTTCCTTGCAGATACTTGCTCTCTCCAGTTCCATTGATACAAAGAAGTAGGAAGCTAACAAGATATGCATTTAATGATTTGTAGGAAATACGGAGTTTACTTCCATGCTATAGCATTTATTTTCATCTCTTTGCAGTGTCAAAGAAGGTCACTGTGAAATTAAAGCTATTTTGGAATTGACAGGCTCTTAATTTAGGGGTCATATAGTCTTCTACGGAGGTGATTTGTTGGTTTGTTTGCTTTGGAAGGAGAACAAAGCTGAGTCATAGGGCAACTTCACCTTTTTGTCATGAAAATCCTGCATCTGGGGAGAATGTCATCTTCTGCTAAAGCAGGTTGCACCATTTATGCCTCATATGCTGGCATGATAAACTCAAAACTGTCATCCCTCAGGCGTTTTGCAGTGGTTTGTTTACCTAAAATTCCTTGACATTATTGGGAAAGCATAGCTTTTCTTTCTTGGACTGGAAGAGCAACAAATAACAAAAAAGTTGTTGATGTGGGTTGGAGGGAACAATATTGTTCATCTGTTGGATTCCACAGATGAGTGGAGTCTCTTGTAAATGTTCTCATGCTATGAGGCCCATATGTTGTGGCACTGAAAAATCCATGATAATTGTATTTGACAGGAAAAGCAATTTGGTTTTCTTGTTAACCCTATGCCAAGACAGAGAGAGTGAGGCTGTCTTCCTGGTGCCTTACTTCTGACTGGTTTAGGCATGTCAACACTTTTCACGTGTCCTAGGTGTGATATTGGGAAGTGCCTAATGAGAACTCGGGAACAGCTCAGGCCTGAAATCTTGGATGTAGACTGTAAGCCTGCTTCTCCCCATCTCTTTTGTGTAGGGAGGCACTTCAGGGTGCTGAGAATTTAGTAAGCTCGATAAACCTGTTTGTGTGGAAAAGAATATACTCACAACTATGGGGACATGATCTTAAATTAAAAGGTCATAGAGACTTAGCAAACTGTACATGGAATTTAGATAGTGTTTTGTTCTTCTGCACAAACCCTAAGTCTCCAAAGAGGAAAGAGAATTTCATTGTTTATCTGCCAGAACTGCACTTAAATTGTATTTGGACAAATCAGTTAGATTCTTGTTTTGTTGGGACTGCCAAGAGCAGATTGGCTGTCTTGAAGTATTTCTTTGCATAGTGGATCATGCTGCACATTAAAGAAGCTTAAGAGAGTAAAGCAGTTTCTGTACTAGATGGTATCAGGGTTCACAATATTTGGATAATAACATGGTCGTAGGCACTTAAAGTGAAGATTTTATTATGGACTCCAGGAGTCAGGAATTTTCAGTTCAAATTATATCTTTTGTTCAGGTGCTTTGTTCTCAATTTTAAAAGAACACTTCTGTAGTGATTTTAAAGTAGTATCTAAGAAAAAATTATGAACTTTAGCAGTGTATACTATACAGGTAAAACTAGAGATTCTAGAGCTGCTAACCTAAATGTGTTGCATACTTTTAAGTCATTATTTTTTACTGTAGTCATGTTTCTTATCAGTTACCTTTTTTCAAAACCATTTTGCTAAAAATCATTAACGTATCCTTTAAAAAGTCCATAGACTTGAAAGTGTCAATACATTATGAACTAAATGCCCATAGATGTTTTCCAACAAACTTCAAATTTATCTTGGAATAAGTTCTCTTGTAGTTAAGAAAGGCAATTAAAAATTCTTGAACTTAACGAGACTCCCTACTTCGCTTAATTCAAGGTGATCGTTGTTCCCCTACTTTGCAGTGGAATAGAAGCTGCCACTGGGACTGGAGTGATTATAGGAAGGATGGATGTCTTTTCATTAATCTCTCATGTAAAAGTGGGGCTACCCATTATGAAGAAAGATTATGATTTTAAAGAAATGGAGGAGCAGGTTTGTCACATAAGACAGATAGCAGGTAGAATATCTATAGATATTTCTGTCTGTTTCCAGAAAACATTTGCTGGGCCAGATAAGGAAAAATAGCTGGTTTTTGTAATGTTTGTTTGCAAGATGTGTATAAAGGCGAGGGTTTCTCTGAGGAGCTAATCTGTGCTGCAAACCTCAGCGTGGTTGGAAGTGTATTCAACATATTTTATGTGAGAGAGGAATCTTTAAATGTTTATATGATATGCCTCTATCAAAGAGTCTCAATTTTGACAGATGCTATTTCCAAAAATGGAATGAAATTGGTGTATGGAAGAGGTGTTTACCCTGTCTTTTCATGCTGGGGAATTCCATGTGAAGACTTCTGGCAGTATTGATACCATGAAAAGGGATTGTTTTCTAGACACAAATCCTTGGCAAAAAGAGCCCAAGTTTAGAATATGCTATTGTTATGCCTTTTCAAGCAAAAGTACATTTTCCGTGACAGTAAGAGATAATAGATTTCTTTTGGCTTCCAGCACTTGAGGAAATCAAACACAAATTGCTGTTAGGGAATTTTGGGTACCAAAGCAGGTGTCATAATGCCAAGTCAATACCAGAAAATCAGTGATTAGAGACAGACAAATAATTTTTTTCTAAAGAACACTTCTCCACAGGTAATTCTATGATACTTCACTATTATTGTAAAACTAAAGATTCTGTAGAAAAATAGATGCAATGTATTCCAGAAAGTCTTATTCAATAAAAACATGTGTGTGAAATTGTCTTTGCTTCAGTTCTAGAAAACTCTGTCGTAATGCCAGAGCCTGCAGTACTTAAAATGGTCATAATGTATGGACCTTTGGAACCTTTAATGTCAAAGTTTTATAAATTTTTGTGGGTTTTTTGAATAGAACTCAGCTTTTTCCTGCTATTTTTACACTACTTGCTGGATGATGTTATATTTAATAATGATCATCCTGATAAGTAGTTAATACAATAATATTAAAACATTTGTATTATTTTTGTTTTCCAGAAGTCATAGTATATGTTTTCTTTAGACAGAAGAAGTAATGAACAATGGTCTCTGCCATGTACCCTTTTACTGTATTTGTTGTAGTCTGCTGATTATTGTAAGAAGACACCGAAGGAAGCTATTGGGTTTTACTGATTTTCGGATGTCTTTCATGTTATTTACTTTGCTGATGTTCTAGCATGCAATTGCACCATATATTTTTATGGATTTTCTTCTGTGTTAGTTTTTCCATAACTGTTAATGGAAGGTATTTTAAAGACAGTAAGGAATGAGTCATGTTATTTAGAATGTATTTTCAGAAGATATGCAGCTATTCCATTTATTTCACAGTTTCTGCTACTCAGTGGCTTTCCATGACTTAGTATTCTCAGCTGTCATTGCTTTTCAATCAGTATTTGTCCACAAATTTCAAGAGTGGTATTTGAGGGCAAATTAAATAGTAACAGGGCTCCCTTCTCAGATAAAATTACCCAGGTTACAGCATACAGATTTATTCAAGTTAATTTGAAGTGTGACTTACTTTAAGGATTTTTCCTGAGGAGTGTAAGGCCATGCACTCATGATACAGCCAGTGTGCTGTAGTTCTTCCTTGCGGGCTCACTCACCTATACTTTAATCTAAAAAAAAAAAAAAAAAAATAATAATTTGTAAGGCTCCTTATTTCAGTTCCTGCACTAGGAAAAATTCTATTTCATCCACTTTGTTCTTCTGTGACCCTCTTAAAGTAGCATACAGCCACCCTTGGAATTTTTAGGTTTTCAAAAGTAACTTGTGAAACAGTCCTTTCGTGTCTAAATTGTGCCCCCTTGTGAAGAAATATGGAAGGTCAATGGAAAAGACATCTGCAGAATTAAAGTAGAGCAGCATGCAGCAAACCTCAGCTGTCTGCTTGGGAACATTTTCAAGTGGACAGCCATTAGAAATAATCTTCTTGTGTTTATATTATTTGGCTCAAAGTTTTATTTCCTGATTAATTTATGTATTTTCTGCAATAATATAATTGTATTAGTAACTTAGAGAGGATAAATCCAATGTGGGAAGAATTATTTTATTTTTACTTGCAATGAGTTTGCATCATGCTGTTGACATTATTTTCTGTACTTATAAGTACATTTTAGAAATTACTTAATGGCTAATATTGTAAATTTATTTTGTATAAATTCATACAATACCAGGAGTCTAAGGCATTCCTTTCAGATAAATTTGGCATTACATAATTTCGTTTGCATTAATGTAAACACAATCTCCAGTATATCAGCAAAAATTAAATATTAAATATGTTAGCCTTGTTATATGTATGTCTGTGGTCAATCTAAAATGCTTACAGAGTTTTTACAGAGAAAAGATTTCCACTCACTGTTGGAAAAGTAGACTTGTAGGAGATCCCGAGGTGAGGCAGCACCATGTGAAATGCAGCGACGTGATTAAGATTTGGCAATGAGCTTCTTTTCTCTCCAAGCTTTTCGGCAGTCTCTGTAGACGAGAACAGACTGTCATCCTGTATTGATGAAAGCTAGCTTGCAGTTTCTGCTTGTGTTTGCTTGTTCAAATTCTATACAGTTCTGTTTTTCTTACCAGTTGATGTGACATGGATATGGATGTGGTGAAACACAAGGGGAAAAGGTATGGTTCATGTAATATAAAATATAAAAAAAGTTTTCTTACTGCAGGAATAACAGAAAGGCTTTCCTTCAGAAAAAAGAATGTAGGGCTGCAGGAAAATATATTCTTGTTATATTAAACAGGATATGTCTTACTGGAACATGCTTCTTTTTCAGCCAGTACTTGCCCTGCAGATGTAAACAATTAGCAATTTCTGAAAGTCTGGGTTTTGTTTCCTTTTTTATTTAAATTAGGCATACTGCATGTGAATGTTTACTAGCTTATTGTGCTTAATTGATTGCAAATACACTTACAGAATTTTAGTACTTAAACTTATAAAACTTAGTTGAACTTCTGTCCAGTTGTTTGCTTAATTCTAAGTTCTAACTCTATAAATAAAGTAATAGAAGTACAGGCTTTTCTTTTTCTTTGTTATTTTGATAACATACTTAGACATGAGTAATGAAGTCAGCATTAAAACCCTCAATGAATACCTCACTTTTACTGTAAATTGATGAAGAAATATTGCATGTACAGCAGGAATTTATAGAAAATATTGCTGGTTTTAGAGACTTATATTGAAATAAACTGGTTATATAAGTTTTGGCTTTTTTCAGTAAGAGTATTCAGTAAGAATATAAATGAAAGCAAATTCTGTACCTATCACTTCACCCAGTGTAATTAAGAGAAAAATGTTTGGTAGAAATACAGTCAGGATGACATTTGATTATTATGTCTGCTTTTTATAAAGTCCAAATATCCTGTTTTGTCTTACTCTCACATTGTATCCATGTGAAACTAAAATTACAGGCAGCTCACTACATACTAGTGTTGATAGTGAAAGAATTGTTTCCTTTTCTCAAGCATATGCTGTGCTTTTAAATAGTTGAAAAAACTTGAAAATTGTGTAATGTTCAGTTCCTGTACTAGTCTTCCAGTAAAGTACTATGTTTAAAGAATTTAAACTATGAACAGTACTTTTGACTTGGCGGATGCATTTTATTGTGTAGGGTGGTTAATGAGGAACCCAAGTACCTATTTGTAAAAATAACTTATGTTCTTCTTCATACATAAGCTCTAATGCTTAGTAAGAGTAAGTTATCTTTAATTAACAAAACTCTGTCACTGTGACAACTTATCTCATTTTCACTTGTATAGCAGGAAGAGTTTTACCTTTCTGATGCTTTTGAAGTTTAGTGTTGTAGCTTTACTTTTTTACTTTTAATGTTAAAAGCAAACAGGCTGGAAGCATTATGGCAAAACTTTGAGGTCTTCAGTGAAAGAATAACTGCTTTTTCCTTTGTGTGAAGTGATAAAAGGTAACTGAAGGTTGATACAATATGAATAGTGTTAAAAGTCATGTATACTGTGATAATGTGTGTCAGCATTAGACTGTGGGATCTATTTTCCAAGGAGCCGAGTAAATGCATAGGAAGATATAATATATAATGTGTGTACAAAGTGATAAAAGAGGTGATTGTGGGATATACAGATATAACATTATTAACTGACCATATTCCTAAGTAGCATGTAGATGAATATGGGCCTTTGCTGATGTATTAGTAAGTCCGGAACAGTAATGCCCCATGAAGAAAGTAAATACACAGCTAGCCAGTCAGGAGATAAAAAAAGAATGACTAGACAAAAATGTAAAATTACAGTCAAGTACAGATTGATGGTGTAGAGTTATCAAAACCATCTTAGTTTATGGAATAGTATTTGTTGCCATCTTTATTCCTTCTTGCTTCTCTATTAGTCTTGTGAGAGGCCATGACTCTTAAAGCTATCATTTTTGTATCAGTTGTTTTAATAATGCTAAACTATGTGCCCAAATTTTCCATCTTTTATTTTCCATCTGTAAGTAACTAAACTTCCATCATTGCTTCATTTTCTGTTTTCATATGGTCTTTGATAGGTAAATCTTTATAGGCAGGTTTCATTGTAGAAGAATGTATTAGTACAGTTTGTAGGGTAACTTTTTTAATGCAAAGGCTCAATTTTAAAATAGATTTTATACTTGCATGTCTCAGATGGAAATCATTTTTTTTCACCGCAGGATTAGAATAGGTTTATATATTTTATGTAGATTTGGAGTTGATAATACCTCTTATTAAAAGCATGTGAAAACGTTATCTTCAGTGGGAATACACTACTGGGAAAATCAGGGATCGGAAATTATAAGGGGCTTGATTATTCTTTGCTGCAGTAAAGATCCATTAGATCTATATTAGCTTTCTGAAGTACTTCTGGGCTTTGTCCTTGATGCCACCTAAAGCTCTTATTGTAGCACTATTTGAACAGAAAAGGTTTCCTGCTTAATCTCGGAATGACACTACTGTGACAAAAATGCCCTCTAAAGGTTTTAAGAGTATCCTTGCGAAGTTTAGACTTTAGTAAAATGTTATGCTACTACTAGAATTTTAAGGAAAACTGCAGTGCTTTTAAGGAGGGGTTTTTTTGTTTGTTTGGTTTTGTGTTTTTTTTTTTTTTTTTCTTTTTTTTTTTTTTTCTTTTTTTTTTTTTTTAAGCCTATGGTAATTATTTAAAATGAGAGAGTAACCATTTTTGCTTGGGAGTTAACCAAAATATCGACTACAAATTTTCCTCCCTCAAGTACATGAATACTTTATTATGTACATAAAAACTTGGCGCAGTCAATTCAAAGCAAATCTGGGCTCAGCTCTCCCAAAGCTATTGAAGGGCACTATTTTTCTCTAAGATGAAGCTTTTAAGAAGTTTAAAAAAGCCAAAATTGGGCGTGCATAATTATGAGTAAATGAGTTAAAGTTTTTTTAAAACTGGTGTGATGGTGAAAAGAGAAGCTTATAGCAGGGATCTAAGTTTTCTCCTTCATTTTGAGAGGTTAAGCATATACATGGGTCACTTATGCATATCATAGTGTAATATAATTGCAATTTATAAAAATGATTGCACAGAAAAGAGTGGCTATGACTTTTGGTAAGGAAGCTGTTGTATATACAGAGTTTGGTTGAAGCTAACACTAAAGCAAAATAAATCTCATGGGTGACTAAACTGTAGTCCCTGAGTCTAAAACAGTCCCTAGAGAACAAGAAAGTTAATTTGAAATATTTTTGTTCTGCTGGTCTTAAGCCAGATGCCTTAAATTATGAAAATCAAGTCTCAAGTGACATTCCACTCCAGTGGGAAAGGAAAGGAGAACATATATTATGGTCCTGCAGAATCATATTTACTTCATTAACAATTAAAACATGTAATTTAAATACTGAACTACTGCTCTCTCATTCCCATTGCCTTGTTCAGTCACTCTTTCTCAGTCACTCTTATTCTCTCCCCCTTAAAACACGCATATTTTCTTTAAAAAACAACTTCCAGCTGTGATGAAGGATTAAGAACTTTTGAAAATTGCAGAACATTAGATTATCTATCCTTGTGTATTTCAGGCAAGTAGAACTGAACTGGAAATAAAATTAATGAGTCATTGTACTGCTTTTAGATCTTAAAATTGGCTTCCAGAATCCCATTTAGAGAAAGCAAAATAAACCTGTAAATTCTAATGTAAATGGATACCATCATTTCATCTTTTTAGCACATTCTGATGAAACTCAATAACTCACCCAGTAACAATTACTTTTGTAAATATAGTTTTACTCTAGTATACAGTTGTCCTAATATAAGTGTGGTGATTAGTGTGTATTAGGTATCTATCATCAAAGTTACATCATGAAAACAAGATGTGAAAATTGAATGTACTGTGCTCTGCAGGACATTTATTTAGTTTAAGGCAGCATTTGAACACAGCAGGTGGAAACAAAGAAAAGAAGAAATGATTTCTTTAGGTCACTGCATTGTATATTATCTGTTCACACTTCCTTACCTTGAATTTTCCTAAACTTTTGATACTTCTTATTGATGTATATTCTTTGTGGACAGTGATAAATAAAAACTCACTTTCTGTCAGGAAATTAAGTAAAAATTAAAAGTTAAGTTCAGAATATCAATATTCTGTTGCCGCTTTGCGCAAGGGATGGTGCTTCCCCTATCTGTAGGTAACTAAAAAAATCAAACCCTTAAAGTGGAAAATGCCTTTTTATAGAACAAATTTATATTGTTTCATGAAATCATGTTTTGTAGCCTGACCTAAAAGTCTATTACAATTCAGTCATGAAAACTCTGAGAATTTCCTGGCCCCTACGTATTATCCAGAATAATCTTATAATTATTCATGTGACCCTGTGAACCCCACAGCTGAAGTACAAGCAAACAAATAAAGCATGGATTCAGTGTCTACAAAATTAGAAAATGAGAAATAGATATAGATTTCCTGTGCTATGGAAAATGCTCCAAGTTGCTCTTTTATTAGCTATACGCCGTGGGTAGGATGCATAAATTTTACAACTGAAGTAACAGTCCCACTGATCTTTTACAACGTTATCAGTTCCAAGAGGTTTTAGATGAAAAAAAAATTAGAGACACAGCAAGGTACTGTGGCAGTTTATGTATATGTAATACTTATATTTCTGATGGTAGATCTAAGCTGCAGACTGTTTTTGATAGATTTGGAAAGACCTGCTTTTCAACATAAATCCAAATGTACAGTACAATAAAATCCCACTATCAGTCAGACTGATAAAAATTATAATAGTGATTTTGTAAATACTAAGTTTTTTCACATGTACTTTGTCTTTTAGCTTTGTCACATTTACTCTGAGCTTGAGACCTTTGTAAGCAATTGGAAGCAGTTCCTTTAGTCACAGAGATGCAACATCACGACACATAAAAACTGAATTAGCCAGTGCTGTGAACTTTAGCTCCTACCATTAAATATCTTTTGAATTTTAATATCAGAGACACGGGAATGAAATAGACTGTATGCTTTGTGACTCAGTTATGTAAGTATACGACTTAAAATAGTGTTTTATAAGAACAGGTAAAGCCAGAATTTTGCAAAAGTAGTTACACCTGTGTTCGTCAAATACGTAAGATTGTAGAAAGAGGTTGACAACAAAATATTTAAGGTCTGGAAAGACACAGTCTTTGACAGCCATAACTTTTAGGTTTTCTGTTTGATGCTTTGTTTTTAACATGGTCCTGTTGACCAGAGATCTCTTCATACATACTATGAGCTGCCCTTCAATCTCACTGTCAGTTCAATAGTTCAGAAAAATGTAACTAAGCTTATCTTTCAAAGTTGTTTAAATGATCAGTTAACAAGCATGGAGATGCAGTTCGTTTTAAATATGTGAGCTTTGTGGAAGCCTTTCCTCAAATGGAAATGTAACAGTTGCTATAAGGTATGAAATCATACCGATTTCTGCCTGTATCTGATGTGTGAGGGGGGTTGTTTGCTTGTTGTGTAAAGAAAATCTAGACTCACTATTGCTCCACATACAGATTAATGGTGGAAAGGGAGCTGTTGGGCTCCTCAGCACTGAATGCTTGACATTCACCTGGCTTGGATGCATCTCTCGTGTCAGTGTTTCAGAAATGAAAAAGATGAACATGATGCCTGTTTGAATATTAAAATTATTCATTTATGTCTACCTTTGAAGACAGTAAGCCTTCAAGGATGTATGAAATAGAGTTTCCAGTAGCTTCTGTTATACTTCTTACTATTTTTTACTTTCATCTAGGAAGCTCAGATGTCCATTGTAAGAGTAGCATCCCATTACAGTTTGATATTCCAGAGATGTACAACTGAAGGTAGAATCTACAATGAAAGTGTGCATCTGTCTTGATTTGGAATTATTTGGTTTTGGCATACTTAATATTCTAACGTGAAGTGGTTTGACTGTGAGTTATTTCAGTGTGCTTTCTGACATGGAATTTTAATCCTAATTACTGTGTATTTTATATTGTTACTTACTACAGTAAAACTTCTGTTCTCTATTGAAAAGTCAAACTGCTAGTCTTTTTCTTGGTTTAAATGCTTTTTATAATACACCTGACAAGTTTTATATGAATAGAATGCCTTTGATTTTTATTAGTAGGAAGTATCAAAAGTCATTATTAAAATATGTTAAAAATATATGATTTTAGAACAAAAAATGGTTTTTATGTTTAAAACTTCATAGACACTTCTGAAAGCTGATAACTAATTCCAGTCCAGGTGATTAGGTGTTCAAAGTTCAAACTCTCATCTTCTCAGTAAATGAAGATGTGCATTAGCTTAGTAGTAATGTTTAGAATAGGTGGTTACTTTTAGAATAAAGTTGAAATAACGCAGATGTTTAAATAGATTATATTTAATTTATTTAGTTGCTAAAACAGCAAATTCGCTGATAAAATTTGGAGGCAGTAAATAAGCACTCGTTTAGAAAATAAAGAACATGCCAGCTGCATGAATAATTGACAAAAGTAGAACAGTTATCAGAAATTTAGCTCAGCATATACCAAGTTGAAAAATACTATAAAAATTATGATATAAACTGAACAAATTAGCTAGAGAATTTAGTAATCAAATAATAACTATTAAGAAAGATATTTTTTTTTACATATACTTTAGTGCCAACAGAAATATAAATAGCTGGCTCGGCTGAACGGAAGGAGGTATTTTTGGCCTTTTCTGCATTAGATAATGGAAGTCTCACTTTCAAGGAGATAGTTTGACGTTGCTGCAAGTGATGTGAAGAGCTCCTGTGTTGTGTTTGGTGTCATCCTTTCATTTTCTCCTTAATCAAATTGAAATGTCAAGTATTTACGAGCAAGCTTTCAAATGACAGCTAATTGATGTCTATTGTTAGCTTCAATTTTATATCTTAAATTGATTCTTCTTAGTACTTATTTAGATCTAAAGTGTATTACTTGTTATGAGAACAAACACTATTTCTTCTTCACTGGATTGATGATTCTTTAAAAGTAGGACTTTCTGGGGATGGGGATGCTGTGGTGTGGTAGTCTGTGCCCCATGTAGATCATATTGCTTTTTCTGTCTTCCAAATTTGTGAATTCCCATCTTTCCGTTGGTAATGGCTTTTAAGATAATTAGTACTGTTACCTTACAAAAAGGAAAATTAGTAAGTAATAGCAACCAGATTTTACCGAAAGTGAATATGATGACTTGTCAGACTTTTGGCCTGCTATTACAATTTCTGGTCATAAGTAAAACCAACTCTCAAATGTATTTGTTTCCTTAAAACTGTATAACTATTTTCTTTTTATTGTGAATGAAACAATTTTCCTACTAAAGACATTGACCATATACCAGATCTGAATGGAGTTGGCTGATATTATTTCTGAAGAATGTTGAGTTATGTTTAAGGATTGCCTCTGCAAGATGGTTTGATCCTCATTAAATTCAGTTTCTGCTCCTTGAAATGATCTCATCCTTAACAGGATACATTTCATAAGAAATACTGGCTGGTGAGGTAATGCACATTCTGTAATTGCAATTGAAGCTGTAGAAAGCTCACAGAACACCAGTTAATGAATATTAATATATCTGTGCTTCTTTACTCTTATGGCAACTTTCCAGCTGCTGTTGATACTGCTGCCCATGTTACCAGGGTGTTTTCCTGTCTGTTTTCCTGTGTCCCCTATTCTTCTGTGCCATGTTGTCCAGTTACAACTTACTGTGAAGAAAAAAATTGCAACTGCATAAGTGAGCATTATTGCTATGAGGCATGGTGCTCTGTCTTGTGTTCTGTCCTGGCACTGGGGGACCTTCTTCCTAATCATTGAAGAGAGAGCAAAAGTTTGAAAGCCTTTGAGAACAGGCACTGCAACAAGGATACTGACAAGTCAATTTTGTGTTGCAGTGTTTTCTCCAAATTGTTAGAACCTGAGGCTCATTTACAGAAAAGCAAAAGAAAACATTTGGGCCTCTAACAGTGACTTGTAACACCAGACCTTATTAGAAAAGCCATGTGTGGGAGAGTTTGTTTTGAGTATGCTGGAACAAGCATTGACTCCTATGATGACGAGATGCCTGAAGACCATATTCCTTCCCTGTGATGTGTTCTTTCTTTTGGATGTATAAGGGACTGGAGAGACTCTGCTGCATGCTCTGTCATGCCATACATGCCCTGCCCTGGGGAGGTCACCTTAGTTTTGGCTCAGTAGATTTATTCCAGGGCAGTGAGGGCATACATATGGTGTTTGCTTTTACTCACTGCTTGCAATTGCAAATTATGCAAGCAGATATTTTTTTTAAAATCACAGTATTGTTAGATGCATTGAAAATATACAAACAATGCAAGAAAAAAAAGTCCAAAAACAAAACCAAACAAAACCTTCTTACTTCATTTTTCTTTATTTCCTTTCTGTCCTCTTTTACCTACTCCTGCGGACTGCATTTAAAGAATCCTCAAATCCTCAATGCAGTGATACTTAAGGTCTTTCTACCTCAGCTGTCTACTCAGAACATCTTCCTCTTTGTCTTTCCTGATGTTTCTATGCTGGTGGGCTGCTGCAGTAAACAAACATTTCCATTTCTTGCATTCTCAAAGTAGCTCCTGGTTTTACTCTTTGTAGTGTCCAAGCTACCTCTGAACCACACCACCTTGAAAATGCCTCAACCACCCTATAGTAAATAGTGCATTTGTCACTGGGCAAAATTGTAGGGGTAATAGTTACTGTGTGTATGTATTTTGAACAAGGGCTTCTCCCTATCCGTGCCCCCCAAATGCAACACTATTCCCAGTATGCTATGAGGTACACTTCAGATTTCTCAGTGGCACTGTATTCTCCTATTTTCTAGGCATTTTTTCAAATACAAAACAGCATTTCAACAGTCTAGGGGTATTTTAAGGAATTTTTCCATTATGAAAAGTAGTATCTCAGCATTCAAGATATTCTGTTTAGGCACCATGTGAAAATACCTAGAACAAGATATGAGCATATTGAGTTCTAGAGAGTGCTGTTAACTCCTCATGTTCCAAGCAAACTTTGCACTATTGTATGCATTTCACTGCAGGTATGTATTTATAGAGCCAGCTTTCTTGCCGGTGAGCTGCTATTGCAGTTCTGAGATTACCTGCACACAGATCACCTGAGGCTATTTGTCATCCTGACATGCTGTGGTGGATGGTGACCAAAACAGTCCTTTACTGCTATTTCTTAAATACAAATGCAAACCTGCATCACGTGGCTGTTCCAGGAGAAGTTTCTTCAGATGGTGGCAGTTCTTTTTCTCCTGTTGGTAAAGTTGCAGACAAGCTAGATGGCAAGTGCCATTGGTGAAACTGAAACGAGTTCTGCTTTGCAGAACAATCATTGGCTTGCAGAGCCAGCTGAAGGGTGACATTCAAATACATCTCCAAAAACTGTTGAGTGTGAAGAAGGCCATCATGATATGTAACCCTTTATTTTATTTCTTTTTAATCTGGGATGGTTGTTAATACTGTAAGAATGTTGCTTGTTAGCCAAAAAAGATGGATCATGAGATGCTGGAAGAGGATTCGTGGGAATTTTTGAGTTTGACCCCAACTTGTAAAACTGCAGTTCCTTCCAGATAGCTGTTTCCACATTTGCCACTGTACGACCAGAGAGAAACTGTGCAATGGAGTGTCACAGGGAGACAGAAATAAGAGAAGCTTGAGATAGGTAGTGAATCTCATGCAAATTTGAGTGGTGGTACAATTTGCCAAAGCTTGTGGATGACCATTTGTCATCACCTGCTTCATTTTGAATAAATACCAGAAACTGAGTAAGACACGTAGCCAAGAATTTGATCAATTGTTCTGGTGTGCGCTTATTTGGTCACAGATCGCAGAGGACCACCAAGAATAAATGTCTCTCTTTTGTACTCCAAATACTGGAAATGACTTATAAAAAATTTCTCAAAGGGGTTTTTGAAGGCTTCACCTATTTGTTTGTTGACATGAACAAGACTTCAGTGAACAGAGCTGAGAAATAGACTTGACACAACAGACCTTTCTGCTGTTCACAGTACCATCTCTGTCAATCATATCCTTCATCTTTGAACAACCTGCATAACTGAGATACAGAACTCTGGCATGTCTTCTTGAGAATCTTAAGTACATGACAGAAAGAAAGACAGGTGTATAAACCATTCTAGATGTAACAGAAAATGCATTCAGTGTTCAATGTATTTCAGTTCTCATCATTGATATGTAATCAAAAATTGCTGCAAAAGATTTCAGTTTCAGAAAATCCAGGAGTTAATCATTTCCTTCTTCCTGAAAATCAGGAAAGTATGTTTACTTACCTTGTGGCACCCTCTTCATTTTCTTCTAGGAAGGTCTTGTAGGGATGATCAGTCTCTGGTATTTCTGGATGCAGAACATTTGCCATGATACACATTTGAACCCAAAGGTCACCTCCAGTCTCTAATGCTGTCATTTTCTTAATTTTTTAAAAATGTACTTTCGTAGCTGGAACCTTTGGAATCCACACTTAGTGAATAATAACATGAAGCTTTTGTCCTGAAACAGCATAACTGTTCTGTAAATAAAACACAGTGAATATATAAATTTGTTTTAAAAACCCCAAAGTGTTTGTATATGTATGTGATTTTGCCAAAGATTCGGCTTTCTCCAGGGAAGTTTGAGTCGTAATGAAGTTGCATACAGATGCTTGATAACTTGCTGTTCTCTAGTAAAGATTTGTTTCTTTTAGGCATGTCTTTAGTATACATTTTATTGCAATTTAAGTGAAACATTTTTCAAAATTTTACTTGGTGACCACCAGTAGCAATAGAAAACATAACATTTTTGCTGTAGCTTTTGAAGTTTCTTTTATTAAAAGTTTTTTTTTCATCCTGACATTGCAAACATACATCCGTGCAGAATCTGATTTCTTCCTGTCTTCTTAACCAAATTTTGTAATTAATTTCTCTTCATAGATGCCTGAGCCTTATGAGAACACGGAAGGGAAGTTGATGAAGGAAGCACTGTAACTAGATTGTGCAGTGCTGTAAGCAATAAGCATACCCAATTAATTAAGCCTCCTCTGATATGAGATCTCTGGCAAACACAGTGCTGAGAAATGGGTAACTTAGGTTAAAAAGCTTGCTGTGCTTGAGTTGACCTTCAGATCACTGTCCCAAGTGTCTTTCTGCCTGTAATATTTACTCAGGCTGTATAGGTGTAAATGAAAATTAAAGAATTGACTGTACAGAATAGTGGGATTCATTTCTATTTTTGTACAGCAAGAATTAATTTTGAAAATATGAGACAGATGAAAAACAATCTTGGTAATTATTGTGTATTGGTTTTGAAATCTAAGAGTTCATTTGACCCGACTTTAAATCGCAGAGCAGTGGCAGACCTTTGTTCGTAGATTGGTCTGTCTGATTTTCAGCATTTCTGCAAATCCCAATTGACAGCTATTTGTCCCAATGTCTTTGAAAATCAAGCTATAGGTATTTGAATTAAACTGTTGTGGAGTGAAAACATGTGGAAGTGATTGGAACAATCCTTGTTCATGACTTCCAAGTGATCACTATTAGCTTCATTTGGTCAATATTAATGAGGGGTTTCTTCTGAAAAACCTGCAGTAAATGAAAGTACCATCAGAATTTGGTCATTTTAATGATTTTTTTCTTGGAACAGAGCATATTTTGAAAGGGCAGTGTTTCCTGTGATGTTAATAATTGTGTTCAAGCTCATCTATTATGTAAAATCTTTGTGTTTTCAAAGTAGATATTTAAGTGATCTTCAAGACATGCTGTCCTGAGAGTTATTATTTGTTAATATACCATTCTGGTTTGCAGACATGTAAGATTACTTTAAAAACATGCAACAAATGAAGACTTTATGTTGCAGGAATGCTGCACGTGAGCTGTTGGCAGCCCTTTGTAATATGAATGCTCTGTAGGTAAATACATACAAACGCACACACTGCCTCCTCCCCCATTTCTGTGTTTCATTTTGATTATTCAGGTTATATTAATTGAGGTTAGACAAACGCCAATCAGAAACAATGCAGTGAGTTGTTAAAGCCCCATTAGAGTCTATTTTCTGTTATTTCTGTAGCATAGTGACACTGAGCATAATTTTCCATGACTGTTCTTTAAAATGAACTTTCCAGGTACACATTGAGTCATAGAATAGTCACGGTTGGAAAGGACCTTAAGCTCACCTGGTTCAACCCCCTGCCATGGGCAGGGACACCTCACACTAAACCACATCACCCAGGGCTCTGTCCAACCTGGCCTTGAACACCGCCAGCGATGGAGCATTCACAACTTCCCTGGGCAACCCATTCCAGTGCC